>JAGFNQ010003907.1:69310-218764 GCA_024364735.1 Boesenbergia rotunda
CAACCTCAACCAGGTCAACTACCATACAACAAACATGATACACATGTATCCAACTAACATCATAATCAATAAATATACAACTAATTAATCTACTAGGTATGATATATCTTATGTCAACAAAACCCTAGATATGTCTAATGATCATTTCTAAGTACTCATGTATAAGCGACCCCGAGTCAACCTGGCGCATCCGAGGGCTTAACTCATTATCATCCCTAATCAGAAATGGCTCTCTCTATTTAGGAATCCTAAACAAAAAATTTTATCATTAGAAATATTCTTAATATTATTTGATTCGAGTTATCATGTATAGATAATCACATAACTAAGATTATAAAAAATAAAATTATATTTAATATTAATTAATTCAACTTTTGAAATATTCATTTTGGAAAAAAAAATTAATTTTTAATTTTTTTTTTGTGTTAATCACAAAATCATGTAAAACCTTACCCTTTCAAGTAATTATATTCCATATTATATCTAAATAACGTAATGAGTGGGCTGCATTACCTAAGAATTTTTCATTATTTGAATCAAATAAGATTAAATAATATACTTTTAGAAAAATAATCAAGGTTATTAATAATAATTTTAAATCAAACGCATAATATCTCAAATGTTTTTTTAATTCTAAATTTATCATTTATTTTAAAATTTTTAATTCTCAAAATAAATCTAAATCATCTGGTACTAACGCCTATGCTTATATTAGAGGAAGGGGACGACTATTTTGCATTGAATGAATGATCAATCCTTACTTCGACCACTCTTTGCATTGAATAGATGATCAATGCTTACTTCCTATACCTAGGACCCTAGGTACTAACGCCTATGCTTATATTACACGACCCTGTATGCTTCATAAGTATACTAATGAATAAGGGCACATCAGTAACAAAATAAGTACATGTAATTTCCCTCTCCCTCCCCTTTTTCCTGTTAATTCCATCTGTTAATTCGATTCTGCCCGAGCGTTCAGTTCCGTAAGCCCACTCGAGCAGAGTCATGTGTGTATTCCTGAGTGGGCGCATTGCCCATTCCGATAGGATCAAATTAACCCTTTTACCTTCCTCTTACAAGAGTAAGAGCATTATGATTTGAATCTCAAATGAAAAAAAAAAATGTTTTGGTTTGGCCCGAGCATATGGTTTGATCTCACTTCTCGTATAATTAGTTGCCCTTGGGGTTATGATGTAGTGGTAGGATGACTAATCGTTATTTCAGGTATTCACGATTCGATCCCTAATTACGACGTATTTTATATGATTTTTTTTTCAAATGGATTGTGAATCCTATGACGCTGGACTTTTAGACCGTCCATCGCCAGCGCTTCCCGATTTATCCTGATAAATAATGAAAAATTTCTATGAGACTAAGGGAGTGTTTGGGAGAGCTTCTGCTATCTGCTTTTTAGATTCTGGCTACACAGAATCACTTTTGAGTATTTGGGAAGACTAGATTCTGCTTTAGCTTATGTTACTTTTGCTCAGAAGTTAAAAGCAAGAATTTGATACTTCTACCTGCTTCTGTTTTTTTATTTATGATATAACATTAAAAAATAATATTTATATCCTTAAATAATATAACATTTTACTTGATTATCACTTTACCTGATTGTACTAATATTTATTTTTAAATAAAATTTTATATTTTTAAATAAAATTTTATATTTTTATAAAATTTCAATCATATTTACATTTTCAGAATTATATATATATATATAATATTTATATAAATTATATTATTTTTTATTTTTATTTTTTATTAATTTTATATATTTTTTCAAATATTCAAATTATAAAAAAAATTAATTTTAATACTATATTTAAAATATAATAATAATTATATCACTATTTAAAATATAATAATAATTACGTGAACAAATTATTGATAGTATCGAAATTATATTTAAATAATTAAAAAATGATTAATTTATATAATTTAAGGATATTATTGTCATTCAATTAAAAATTAAGCTTGGAAGCAATTATTCTCCCAAACACTCAAACTTTATCTTGTATCAACTTTTGACTTCTATTTGGTAACTTTAGCTTCTTACTAACTTCAAGATAATCACTACAAGAATCACTTTTCAAGAAATAAAAACTCTCTCAAACACTCCCTAAAATAATCATCCCAAATTCATTTACTACTTGGTACAACATTACTACACCTACTAGAATAAGAGACAACAAGCAATTTTAGACGGTACAGCCACGTGCACAAGAAATTTGATATCGTGGATATGCGTCCAACACGAAAAGAACCTGATAATCTATTATCTATTTCTCCAATTTGCATTTAGAATTATTCAAAAAATAAAGGATTAAAAAATACTAAAAATGGGTAGGTCTAAGTTCAATTACTGCTATTTAAGCATACGACTAGATTATTGAACAAGCAGATGGTGTTTTACATTGCTATAAATAAATAAATTAATAAAAAAGGAAATATATTAAAGCATTTTTGTAAATCTAATGTCATCATTGTTTATTTACTTTTTTCGACCCGTACGGTGTGTACGAGTGGTTCTCCTTCCCTCCGTCCGCCAATCGCCGCTTGACAGCGCAACCATCCTGTGCGATGATGGCATTAATGCCCTCGTTTCTACAAAGCCGCCGACACTTCTGCCGCTCCAGCGCCCCCCCAACGGCGTGGTGCCTTCGCTCCCTCCGCAGCTTGATCGCTTGCCTCCCGATCGAGGCCGCCGGGTAGTTGAGGGTTGAGGCGGAGGGCGAAGGGGGGAGGGCGAAGATGGGGAGGGGAAGGGTTGAGTTGAAGCGGATCGAGAACAGCACCAACCGGCAGGTGACCTTTTCCAAAAGGCGAACAGGGCTGCTCAAGAAGGCGCACGAGATCTCCGTCCTCTGCGACGCCGAGGTCGGCCTCATCCTATTCTCCGCTAAGGGCAAGCTCTTCGAGTACTCTACAGACTTCAGGTGCGATGCGGCCGATCTTCCTTTGCTTTGGTGCCTCTCTGTCTTGGATTTTCGGAGATTAGTCCTAAATCACACTTAATTATCTTGCTCGATCTTCCCACACCATCACGGCTGCTTGTTTGGTACTGTTTCATCGATGAAAGATTTGATTTTTTTTTCCGCTTGCATCGATGAAGTCTCTGAGAAAGAAGTACTCTCTTTTGGATATTTTATTTCCTCGGGCTCTTGCATCGTACAAAATGGTTCTTTATTGAGATATTACAGACTTTTGGTTTCTGTGTTTATCTTCTAGCTAAAAGAAGCTGCACACTTTAGGGTTCGTTTAAAAGAAGGGAGGTATAAATCGTTGTCCACACAAAAAGGGCTCTTAACCATTTCTATCTCAGACACGTACACATTTTTTTTATTTTTTTATTTTCTACTATTTCATCCTTTAACTAAATCTAGGGTTGCCATTTACAAGGCAACTTAACTGTGAAATTTGAAACTTAGCCTTCCCTTTCTCTTCATTTATTCATGATATATGAAGCAAATCGATCCTTATTTTCAAGGGCGGTATTCAATATTTTATCATCTATTTATTTCTCTTTACGCTTCCTAGTCTTTAGCATAAACTGGCTTAGTGCACGAGTTCATGGCCCAATTACTGACATATTAGTTCAACTTCATCCATTGCGTTTCTCGCTGGAATGGCCAGAAAAGGCTCTATCATCATTTCAGTTCAATAAGTACACTCAATTCTTCGTGGTTTTCAACTTCTTGTAAATGGCTGGGACTTCGCAGTGCCACTCTGAAATTGCCGTTTCTGTTATTCACTCAGTGGTCTTTCCTTCTGAAAAAAGAGAGAGAGAAAAAAGATGAAGATTGAAGAGTATTCACTTTTTGTAAGCTAAATCATGTCTCTTCTTACAAGTAGACATAAGATCAAAAGATATGATATTTATATGAATAAAGATGTTCAATCCTGACATAAATACTTCATGATTTGTGCAACGTCAGAAAAGGATCCTTAAGATCTTATATTGCACTTATATTAAATAACAGCTTAATTATAAATACTAGAAGCATAGTTTGGTTAAAAAAATGAAGTCAATCATGTTGTGATTGAAAAATATATGTAATGACAAGGAAAATAGAATCTGAAGAATGTTGAACAAAGCGCAAACAGTAGAACCTTAGGTTGATTATTTCTTGTAATACATCGTTTATTTTTCTATAACTTTCAGTTTACAACAAAGTTTTTATTATTTTCGTATTAGTTAGATGAATCAAATAATCATTTTGTACATTATTTGTAAATAATAATGTATTAATTGATGAGTGTATAATTAAATTAAATTTGAAGAGTGAATTATGAATAGAAATTCAATATAGAATTTCAAAGTTTGAGATAACTAGAAGTAAAATTGAATACATAAAATATAATTTCAGTAATAAAAAAATGATTGGTAAAATAGTTAATATGGATAAATATGAAACCTTTGTAGGAATATTTTAGCCTTAAATACTTGTAAGCCAATTGTTTACAAATTTGATGGATTAATATATAGGCACTATGCTATTGACTTGTTCCAACTATCTATTCCTACCGTGTATTTATGTTCAAACGTGTTTTTGAAAATTTTAGATTCAATAGTATTTCCACTGGCCATATGCACAAAACATTTTATTTTTGCAGCATGGAAAAGATTCTCGAACGTCACAAACAATATTGTTATGCGGAAAAGACAGTTGTATCAACAGAACCTGAAAGCGAGGTTAACAAAATCTCCTCTACCTATTAATGCATTAGATAAAAATTTACATACCTTTAATTTGCTTTCATTTATCATGTTTATTTATACATATAATATACTTATACTTCAAACTTGCACTATGATTCTCTTTATACGAATATAGTTTTGTTGTTTCTAACATGCCTAGTTTAAAGACCTTCTATTCATGTTTTAGCCATAAAGGAAGACATTAGGTGCTTCAATAATGTCACAGTCAAGGCTATCTGATGAAGTTGTGAATCTTGTTAGATGACATTTGCTTTGTAGGTGAAGGTGATTAAGTTAGAAAACAAACATAATGTAGTTGTGATAGTAAAAATGACCATGAGCATTCATTCCTTTTTCTTCATGAATTTGACTTTCAATTTTTTTTAAGAGTAAAAGTAAGAATGTCGCGAATTTGACAACATAACTAATAAGTTTAGGGAATATGAAAATAATAGAAGAGAAGGCACTCTAAAAGATGGTTTATTATAGTGGAGAAAACTCGAGTTTTTATATTTAGGATTTTAATGAAGGTGGAGAGAGAGGAGATAGATAAGGAAGGGTTAAGAGTTTATGGTAGTGAGATAAGAATGAAGATTAGGAAAATATCAAATTTTTTTAGCTGGCACCATATATCTATCCCTTCGAGCTAACCAATCCTGAGAATGGCCGATTCAATCTCATGAAAATTTTTCATCGACTATTTAGGTAAATTCCAAAGTATTTACAATGGACGGCCCAACAGTCTAACGAGTTTGTCATCCAACTAAAGGAAAATACCCTGTAGTAGGTCATAGTTGGGAATCGAGCCATGAATGTATGAGAAACTACATGGGTACCCTGCCACTACACCATAGTCCAGGGATGACTATTATATTAAAATTATTACCTTCTCAAAGGATAGAGAAGAAAATTATTGCACCAAGATAACTATATACACACACATATATAGGTATGTAACTTTAATAACAATTCTAACAATATTTTACATAATCTTACCAAATTAGTATTGTAACATCTAATGCAAAATGTTGTCACTTTGTAACTATAAATTTGAAACTCATGTGTATGAGTAAAATATATATCACATATACCCTCTGTCTTGTGATCTTTGTACTGATCTTGTAGTCATGTTATTGGTATGTTGATTACATCTGTCCCATACTTTTGTTACCTTGTTCGTTCGATCTCACAAGCACCTAATACTCTGCCTTTATCCCACAAGTGACCTTTTAGTCATATGCTAGTCTTCCCAACTCTCATGACCTCCTCCCTACTCTCATGATTTGTGTTCCTATAATCTCAAGCCCAATCACTCTCTGATCTTGTAAATCAATCTCTCTCACTTGTAAGTTACCAATAGTAAAATAAATTATTTCAAAAGATAATAGATTTTCTGATACTAAGATAAATAAAGGGTAAGATCTTTAGTCTTTATACTACAATCTGTTGGAGCAATCTATGATCTGGAGTGACTATATATTTTGATATTTGAGTAAAGGGTTTAAGTTAGGTTCACCCTTGTATTTGATATGTGTATGTGAATATGCAGGTTTGTAAGATACACATAGGCCTAGCTGGACGACTTCGGATTAGGTGAAGGATGACATGAGGAGACAAGCCGAGGACTTGTATGGATTCGAGGGACCCTTGACAAAGCAGGAATGATGAGCCGAGGGAAGCGCACTTCGAGGCATACACGAAGGTTGCATGAGGACGAGCCGCGGGTTCGTATGCATCCGAGGGACGAGAGTCAAAGTTGAAGAAGGCTTGAAGGCAATAAGTCGAGGCTGTTAGTTGAAGAGTCAGCTGAGTCGTGAGGGTCCGAGTGTTGAGAGAATTATACTCGGGAAGGAAAACCCTAGGTTTAGGGTTTGGGCAGTCGACTGTGGCTTGTACCAGTCGACTAGTGTAGAGCACAGAAAGATCAGTCGACTGATCTTCTGTGAAGTCGACTAGTGTCGGCTGGAAATTCGAACGTTGGGCTGTAACGTTTGGATTCGGTTGGAACCAGTCGACTGGTGTTGGCACCAGTCGACTGGTAACAGTTAATTCAGCCATGAGCTCTATTTAAGGGAGCTCGGTTTGGCTGGCTAGGGTTGACGAAATTGGCTTTGGTTAAAGGTCAATTAGTAGTCTTTGTGCTCAGGAGTCTTGTGCGAGTTGTGGTGAGGTTTCTCCACCCACAAGGAGCTACGTGAGCTAGCCGGAGGTCTTTTGGGGACTCATCCACCGACGGATCGGGATCGTCCACCTTACGGACTACCGTGGAGTCGGAGTGTTATGTCCGAACCACGTAAAGGTTTGGTGTTAACATTGTTTTAATTTGTAGTTGATATTTTCGCTTGCGCATGCTAACACTTGTAGGAAGAAATCGACGTATTGGGGGCAACAGACTATTCGCCCCCCTCTAGTCGTACACACCGGTCCCAACAAGTGAAATTAGAGCAAGGTTGCTCCTCTACGGTACCACCGAAAGAGCAAAAGGCTAGAGGAAATGACGTTTGAAGAATGCTTAGGGGACGATATCAATGTTCCACCTCCCTATGACCGTGAAAGTTTCGATTATTGGAGGATACGGACGGAGGTTTGGTTCAACATGAATTGAGATCTAATGATTGCCATTAAAGAGCCATTTGAAGCCCTGAAAGATAAAAATGGGAAGAAGCTCCGACCACGCTATTGGACTAAGGACCAACAACCATAATCAAAAGCAAATGATAAGGTAATATCAATTTTACTTAATGTTTTGCCTAATAATATAATTAGTCGTGTAGGTGAGTGCAAGTGTGGTCCTAAACTATGAAGCAAAGTGATTACTCTTCATTAAAAACCTACACAAGAAGAAGAGCCCAAGGAGATAGGCTTAATGGTCCAAGAAGAGAAGAATGATCAATCAGATAAGGAGAAGAGCTCAACATCCGAGGAAGAAAAGGAAGAAGATGAGGAATTGTTCATATCCTCAAGTGAAGTGGCACAAGAAAATGAGGATCCATCCACTTCATCAAAGGGTGAAGAAGAAGTCTCCACTTAAAGGATTGAGGGGGAGGAGAGATCATCCTCAATACTGCAGCAAGAAGAAGTTTCCACCTCCGCCAAAGCAAAGTCAAAAGACCACATTATTTGCTTTGGGTGCAATGAGAAGGGACACTACAAAGATAAGTGTCCATTGGGTAAGAAAAAGAAGGTAAACCCTAAATCTAAGTCAATTACTTTAAAATCTAACATGAGTTGTAAGGAAAAGAAGGAAAAGAAACACATTAGGTGCTTCACTTGTGATAAGCTAGGACATTACCACACCAAGTGCTCAAGGAAAGAATAATTCAAGAAATTGGAGCATTTGAGGAAGTAGGAGAAGAAGATGAACTCACATCAAGGAGGAGCTACAAGGGTAAGGGAGGTAATCCCTAACTTTATGTGTAATTCAAACTCCTCCATGTATGTTAGAAATAATGTTAATTATTTACTCATGCATAATTTTTTATTTAAATATCATGATAGGTCTAAGGTTAATAATGTAGATCAAAACTCTAGGAAATTCATGCATCATAAAAAATCCAAAATCATTAGACTTAAGGACCAAGACATTAATCCCAAGAAAGGAAGACATATGCCTAGAATGGGTAGGTCTAGGAATGTCCAAGGTGAACATGTCGATTCTAGGTTTAAGAACCTAGAAAGGGAAAATTAAGCTTTGAAGGCAAAGTTTGATAAATTAGAGAAAACTCTAAATAGATTCACTATTGGATCTAAGGGTTTAGGTATGGTGGTGGGTGGTCAAAAACTCAACAATGATAGATCAAGCCTAGGATACCGATCTAAGTTCTCTAATGTTATGGAGAAGTCATATGCAAGAGTGACATATGACTATAGCAAGGGGAAGCCCAAGAATGACAAGGTAAAGTCATTTAAAGGGAAAAAGAAGAACTTAACCAAGGACAAGGTGTCCAAAGTTAAGAAGGTTAGGTTTGTAGGTCAAGAATCACCGGAGGTACACCGATGTGACCTTATATTTGTAGAAGAGTCACCTAAGGAGGTGGCTAAGGCTAGGAGCTCAATGGAGAGCTCTAGGAGCCAAGTTGGGACCCATGGTCAATGGATCTAAGAAGGATTTCTCTCGGAAGTCTAGATAGACCATGGAGTGTGTCAATGGATTTGGAGACGGATTTGAGTCTCAATCCTAGGGATTTGACATATTAGAAGTGAGTTTCATGCATGAAAATATGACATTGGGGTCATATTGCATGAAAAATGATTGTTGATGTATAAATGTCATATAAACCAATGCTAGGGATGCATTATGGTTTGGTATGGGTAGATAAATCAAGAGGAAGTCAAAACTAGAACTTGAGATCAAGATTCAATTGAACAATTTAGATAGTTTTGGATTTTATGTCAATTTTGGGATTGATGATAGATACATTTTTGAATGTATTTTTTACAAGTAGACATGAGTACCACAATCCTCTCTATAAAATTTGGAAATTTTTGGAGAAATATGGAATTAGTTATGCATTTCTGAAATTGGGTTCAGAATGCTGAAAATGCTGAAATTAGGATATCAGTGGACTGGCTCATGGGACAGTTGACTGGTAACAGTGTTGTTTAGAGAGAAACTAGGTACTGTATGATTTTTTGACTAGGTCAGTCGACTGATATTTGTCTCAGTCGAGTGATACATGCTGAAACTGTTTTTCAACAGTCAAAAAGTGTTCTAATGATGTAAAACATGTGTACAATCTTATGGAGGGTTAATACACTTTGTTTATGATCATTAGAGGTTAAAGAACTCAATAATTGGGATATTGTTGGAGTTCTTTTTGATGTGCGGCAAAGGGGAAGAAGTGTTAGATTTAAGTAGGAAACCAAACACGCATTTGCAAAAAATCCTAGGTTAAGGGGGAGCTTAGGTAAAGGGGGAGCATTGTTGTTCATTTATTGGCAAAGGGGAACCTTGGAGAGGTTCTTAAAAAGACTTTGTAAGTCCAATATAGGGGGAGCCTTGGAGAGGTTCTTAAAAAAATTCATTTTGGTAAAAATCCTAACTATTTGGAGTTAGGTGTGGAGATGTCTTGTGATAGGATCCATGCATGTTTGCATTGCATATGCATTGGCGGTATAAGTTCAATGTGTAGCCTTGGCAACGTAAGCCCAAAGTGTTTATTAGCATTGTATTTGCTGTTTGTTTTCCCTGACTTAAACGTATTACCAAACATTAAAAAAAGGGAGATTGTTGGAGCAATTTATGGTCCGAAGTGACCATATGTTTTAATGTTTGAGAAAAGGGTTTAAGTTAGGTTTTCCCTTGTATTTGATATGTGTATGTAAGTGTGCAAGTTTGTCGGATGCACATAGGCTTAGCTGGACAGCTTCGGGTCAGGTAAAGGATGGCATGAGGAGACAAGCCGAGGGCTTGTATGCATCCGAGGGATCATCGACAAAACAGGAACGATGAGCCAAGGGAAGCGCACTTCGACTCATACGCGAAGGATGACATGAGGACGAGCCGTGGGTTCGTGTGCATCCGAGGGACGAGATCCAAAGTCGAAGAAGGCTTGAAGGCAACAGGTCGAGGCTGCTAGGTGAAGAGTCAACTGAGTCGTGAGGGTCCGAGTGCTGAGAGAATTGTACTCGAGAAGAGAAACCCTAGGTTTAGGGTTTGGGCAGTCGACTACGTCTTCTAGCAGTCGACTGGTGTAGAGCACAGAAAGATCAATCGATTGATCTTTTGTGCAGTCGACTGATGTCGGCTGAAATTCGAATGTTGGGCTGTAACGTTCGACACCAGTCGACTAGCTAGTAACGGCTAGTTCAACCACGAGCTCTATTTAAGGGAGCTTGGTTTGGCTGGCTAGGGTTGACGAAATTGGCTTTGGTTAAAGGTCAATTAGTAGTCTTTGTGCTCAGGAGTCTTGTGCGAGTTGTGGTGAGGTTTCTCCACCCACAAGGAGTTACGCGAGCTAGTCGGAGGTCTTCCGGGGACTCATCCACCGATGGATTGGGATCATCCACCTTACGGACTACCATGGAGTAGGAGTGCTATCTCCGAACCACGTAAAGGTTTGGTGTTAACATTGTTTTAATTTGTAGTTGATATTTCCGCTTGCGCACGCTAATACTTGTAAGAAGAAATCGATGCATTAGGGCAATGGACTATTCACTCCCCTCTAGCTGTGCATATCGGTCCCAACTCAATTAACCTTTCAACATTAAATAGGAAGGGTTTTATGTGTTGTATATTATAGAGAATTTTATCTTTGCCTTCATGTCATAATAATTATTTTAAACTTTTAATTCATATAACTATAAAAATCATTGGAAAACAATTTACATACCCAAGACAATTTTAAACCATAAAAAACAATTTTTTATGTCACAATAATGTTTTTTCCTTTTCTTTCTATATTGGACTATAAATATAATTATGTGCACATTCATTAATTATTTTTAAACCAAGACAATAATTTTTAAACATGACAAGCATAACGAAATAACAGTCTAAATTTAATACAAAATTAAATTTTAATTTTAATGATAATATAATAATATCATTATTTCATATAATGAATTTGTTGTATAGCTTATAGAGTGTACTATGAGTATATACTATGCATTATGAAAACATTATAAACTTGCTCGACTAATCATTATTATTAGCCGTAAAAAAATTATTGTCTATCCAATACTCAATACAAAACATTAAAAAGTTATAGTTGCTGGTCTACAGTAGTAAATGTCAATACAATTTTATATCTAAACTTTGCAAAAGTAAGGGTGAGTGCAATTTTATTTTATGATCCATGAAAGTTTTAATGAGGAAGCTTCAATACGGGGAGTAATTGGAGATTTTCATGTGCACCGAGGAAGTCAAAAGGAGGTTTAAGATGGAAGTCCAGGTAAGAGGGTCATTCATCTCTATCGGCTCACGTTCACTGACTTAATAACCCCCAACTCGATAGTCTGGTCAAGCAGGAACATTGCCCAACTCGATTTGTTCGTCGACGATCTCAAGCAGGAACATTGCCCATCCATGATGATCACTACCCAACACTTCTTGTACCTTGGAGTTGATCGACAGCCTTAGAATTTGTTGTTCATGTTGCAGAAGAAAATGAGAATGAGTATGATAAGGGAATTGCTGTTGTTCACGTTATAGAAGAAAATGAGAATGAGAGTATAATGATAATGGAACTGAGAACTCGTGATCAGAATGAAAAATGAAAATGTGCGTAGATGAGGAATAAAAAATGTGTGGTAGGAGATTTTTTATTAGAATGTTTACTACCAAGTACCAAATGATCAGATAATTGCTATTTATTAAGATCTTTTTTTGCTTTAGTCAAGCCTCTATTGATGTTCTTGATATTGTGTTTACAGGGCAACCGGTATCAAGAATATGAAAAACTTAAGGCTAAGGTGGAAGCTTTAAGTGAAAGTCAAAGGTAGATACGAGATAGTTACAGTTATAGTTTTCATTACAACCAGTGATTTCTTGAGGGTAATAATTCCTTCAGGCATCTAATGGGAGAACAACTTGATTCCTTGAACCTTGAAGATCTCCAGCAGCTAGACAATCAACTGGACAATTCTCTGAAGCATATTCGATTAAGGAAGGTAAACCTCATTACAAAGGTTTTCTAAGCAAGCATCTTGAAGCTGATGCTACTCGTTATTTTTCTTTAATGGTGCAGAATCAAATAATGCTCGACAGTATTGCAGAGCATGAGAGGAAGGTACTTTTTTTTTTTTCATGTTTCAGTGAGTTGTCATATTCCTTAGCTATTACATAGATATTGATCCAGTGAATATCTGCATTTGTAATTTTTCTGGAAACTATAAAGCTATGTTAACCTGTAGCCAAACATTCATGGCTTGTATTCAAACAACAGCAAGCAGTCCGAATTATAAGAAATCTTCTAAAAAAAAAGTGTACACGTAGAGAACGTACTTTCATGTTTCCACTCTGTGCATGACATTTTTTCATTTTGTGACTAGGAAAAGGCACTGCGGGAGAAAAACAAGAACCTAGAGAAGCAGGTTAGTAAACCTCCAGCTAGCTCCTTCACCCAAATGACTACAATTCTGCTACTCTTTGATAAACTATTAGATTATGAACATGAACGACAGATATTGTATTTGATACCATTAGCTTAGCTTTTCGATTGAATTTCATTTGGTTTCACTCGAACAAGATCATTGAGAAGCAGAAGGCAAAGGTTCTCACCCAGCAAGATCATCGGGAACAAGCTCAGACAAGTACCACCTCCCCACCAGCCTTCTTAATGCCGGATGTTAACCCTAGCTTAAATATAGGGTAAGTGACTTATATTTCAAGTAAAACCCTAGCTGTATAAGGACCTGACAATGCTTTTGAATGAAATGTAGATATTATGAAGGGAGGACAACCATGGAAGAAGGTGGGGAGACTCAGGTTAGGATCAATAACAGTATGTTGCCACCGTGGATGCTTAGCCATTTGAATGTGTAGAATGCACGTCCACCAGTAAGCATTGACACGGCCCTTGATAAAATAATGCTTATTCTCTTTGACTACTGCACTGATCATCATGATTGCCATGATCAGTTAAAGTTGTGCTGCAAGTAAATTTTGCTGTGGGTGTCCTTTTTTGTATCTAGTGGATAAATGTTATCTAATTAATCAATGTTAATGGCGATTAATTAAGGAGCTAGCACACAAATTCTACTCGAGATCAAATATTGTATGAAACTTTTTTCCTCTTTTCTTTTTGATTTAATGTAACATGTTGAATCTCAAAATGGGTAAGGGATAAAAGTTGTGCAGTTTGCCATATCATGTTTATTTACTAGTTTTTTTAACCCAATTTGGTCTGATTATTTTGTTTTACCAAATCATCCCTCTCAGTTTTTTCTTCTTTATTTACCATTCAATTTCAAAAACTCTTCTAAATCTCACTCTTTCTCAACTTTTTAAAAGTCAATTCTTGGAATCATCTATAATCTTTCACTTTAATCCTTTGCACCGAACTGAAAAGTGGCATATATTTAATTAAAAAACTATATAAAGGGTGCCCTAATTATTTATATCGTCAAAAATATCTTTCTTTTTAATTGTATTTAAACAGCATTATATTTATAATTCGGAAATTGTCCTAAGCGCATACACGGAGTTGGGAAGTTTTTAAATTGCATGTTATATTTTGATAATTACTTAAACAAATTTATTCGTAAGGATTACATGCAACTTTTCTTCTAATTAAACTTTTCTATTTTTTTTTCTCTCTCGTGATGCAAGTATTCATGCAACAATCACTATCATTTTAATTTTAAAAATTAACACTACAATTTAATTAAAAATCAACATCACAATGATAAAGAACTTGGTGTTGGTATATTTGCCTCCGGAGCTATGGTACATAGTAGGATGACTAATTATTATTCTAAGTATTTGCAGTTCGATCCCCAGCTACGGCATATTTGTATGAATTTTACCTCCAAATGAGATGCGAACCCTGAGACGCTGAGCTTCTAGACCGCCCATTGTGAGCGCTTCCTGATTTACCTTGGCGGCTGATGGAAAACTTTCATGAGGCCGGGCTAATCGCCCGAGGTTGAAAAAAATCTCGTTAATCATTTTTTTTTATCTTGGTATATTCTCATATTAGCCCAATATGGTACTCTAGGAGATGAGACCTAAACATTTTAACTAAAAGTTATCATAATTTGAGTATTTTTGGGAAACCCGAAATATAAGACTTGAAATAATTACAATCTAATATATGGGTATGATGATACCCAACTTAATCCTAATATATGGGAGACCAAGTCTTGGCCTGGTTTGGTCTCAGATAAGAGCCCAAAGTGATCCACTTTGGCCAGGGAGACATAAGAGAAAGGAACCAACTGTATGATCAAGAAAAGAGCTGTAAATTACAATTAAACATAATAACAACAACCTTCCATATATATATATATATAGAGGGGCTCTGCTGCGGACGGAGTGCTGCGGACCGCTGCGGACTCGCCTTCGTGGCACCTTGCGTGGCGAAATTTTTCCTCTGCGCAAACTCGCGCTGCTAAAAACAACAGCGTTCCTCCACGCTAATGACCTAATCGCGTGGATTCTCCTCGCCGCAGCCTCCCTCCCTCGCAACCAGATCATCCCTTTGCCCCTCTCCCACGGCGAGGACGATCTCCCCTGTGCGACCTCTCCCTCGATCTCTCCTCGCGACGAGGCGACGATAACCGTCGCTTCTCCCTCCCTCGACGCCGGCGTGGATTCTCCTCGCCGCAGCCTCCCTCCCTCGCAACCAGATCATCCCTGTGCCCCCTCTCCCACGGCGAGGACGATCTCCCCTGTGCGACCTCTCCCTCGATCTCTCCTCGCGACGAGGCGACGGTGACCGTCGCTTCTCCCTCCCTCGACGCCGTCGCTTCACCCTCCCTCGACGCCGAGGTTAGGGTTTCCTCGCCGACAAGATCGTGGGAGTCCCTCGCTTCCCCCTCGTCTTTTCCTCGCCGACAGGAAACGATTTCCCCTCCAAGCGATCGCAGCACCCTTCTGTGCGTGACCTCCCTCAACAAGTCTCCTTTGCCGGTAAAACACAAAACTTCCCACTCGTCTTTTCCTCCCCTTTGCAGATCGGTTTCCCTTTCTAACGATGTTAGATTCCATTGGATTTGTTAGTATTTTTTTGATATGTTGTTTTAGGTCGCTTCTGTGATTCAACATTCATTAGGAAGGATATTCTATCATACTCAACTGAGATATCAAACTCATTGAGCTTATAAACATTAATGAGCTTACAATGAATTAGACTTGTCTATATTAACTTCAAATTTTTTGCTGTTATTTTTTTACCATCTTCTATGTCTCGATATTGCAGGCCCATAGGCCTTGATATTGCATTTGGATTTATCTCTAATTTTTTCAATTTTAATATATGAGCAATATGTAACTAGACAACTTAGATTTTGTCAGAGATTGAGGGCCTTAAGTTATACAATTATTAAGGTCGACATGGTTTATTGTAGGTCATGACTCTGCTAAATCAATTCACAAGTTATATATACCAACCATCTCATGGATTGTTTGGCAAACAAAAACCTTAACACGAGAGAAGAGGATTATGAATGTTGGTTAGGATACCAGAGCATGCCAGATAAATCTCTTGCATTTCTTTGCTTGTTTCATTTCTCTGTGCTGCATCTTCTTTTCTGCTTCAACGTTAACTATTGTACCTAGGATAAACAATGAGCTATTAGAGAAACTTCTCAATGGTATGTGCTTAATGAGTATACTAGTGATGGATGTGTTGGTGCTATGGAGCTATTATTATTCTGTATTATTCCTCTTAGATGGTCAACTCTGGAATAAACATGCTTTAAAGATGGTATAATTGATTTATTTCTTTTGCTAACTTTAAATTTAGTTTTGCTAACTAATATCTTTGGTGTTGCCTCTACAATACTCAACATGCCAATACATTTAGTAGTTAGAACTGATGATAGTAGTTAGAACTGATGATTATCGCATTGAAATGAAACATTTGAGCATGTTGGGAATGACTTTTGAGTTGGGAATGACTTTTTTGACCTTTTTATGTGCGTGCCAAATGTAGCATGTTGGTATGAATGGCTTTTGGGTTGTATGAATGGCTTTTGAATCTGTAGCATGCTGGTATGAATCTGTAGCATGTTGGCTTTTGAGTCTGTATGAATCTGTATGGACAATAATCAGGCAGCAAGAATTGTTAAGAAGACAGAAACAACTCATAAACTTTCAGGCACAATTGGTTCTTCCCTTAACCACATTGGTGGCACAATAAATTAAGCCCTTCATGATTATTAACTAATCATGATTAGCCCTTTCAGGCACAATTAGCAGGAATAGCTATTGCAGTTTTTCTTCTCAACAAATTAAGCCCTTCTTGATTATTGTTTTGTTGCGGTGTCTGTTTTATATTTTACCTAGGAGTAAGGTACTTCTGACTTCAGATTGAGTATATTCAATTTAATCTCGTGGCATTTTGTCTAACCCAGTTAAACATAAGTTGGTTGGTTCAACAAATGAAAGTGTGTGTTGCTGTGTTTCTTCTTCATGAAAACTTTATGAGAATCAGTAATATTTATACAAGGATTTAAGTCATCTATCTTTGTTCAATATTTGGCACATTTGAACCCAAAATCTTGTTCTCTTATTATTAACGTATTTTAAAACATAAAAAAGAAACTGCTTGCCACCATGTTGAATATTCTCCTATTAGTCAATCATATTTTTGTTCCTAATTTTTCCAGGAGAGTCTTACAATGGTGGAGAGTAAGACAGCTGACATTATCCATGAAACTCAAAAGCTCAATATTAGGAGAAAAGGAAATGCTGCCAGTGTGCAGAAAATGCAGGTCAACAACATATGCCTCAGATTCAAACAGACTATGAAGTCCAGCTGAAGGCATCTCGCGACGTAAGGTTGAAAATGTGTAACATTGAAATTGGTTATGCTATATGGTCTCATATTCTTTCTCGAGTCATGCCAACATTTTAACAGCTCAATTGTTATGTCATTTTAACAGCTCATTTCTTGAGTCATGCCAACATTATGTTATCTGATATGTTGTTAAAAATTTGTTATGTCTGTAATTGGATTTGTGTTGTTAATATGTCTGTTATGTTTCATCTCAATTTGTACGTATACATGTAATTGGCTATTGCTAGTTCAGAACTTGAGCTAACAGCTTTGACAGTTTTGTCCCATTTCCATTGCACCATTGAATTGTCCCATTGAATTAGCTGTTGCCAGTTCAGAACTTGAGCTAACAGCTTTCACAGTTTTGTCCCAAGTTGTGATTTTCTTTTTGACAGTTTTGAATTGTCCCAACTTGTGATTGAGTTCACAACGAGTTTGACAAGGCTGATCGAAATTTGAAATACCTATCATAAGATGCAATTTTGGATGAAATTTTGGATGCAATCTGGCTCCAAACAAACTGTACATTGTGGGAAAGATTGATATTAATCAGACGTTGACGAGGTAATAGATCGATGTTAATCAGATGGACGCAGAGAAAATTTAAATTGGAGCTACGGTGACCGATCGCAACGATCTTCGGTCGTCGCTGTTTGAAACGGTCGTAGAGTAGGGTCGGCATGTTTCGAAGCAGCATGCGGCGTCGCCTATCTCCGACAACTTTTGGTGTTCTCTTGAGTAGTCGAGCTGGAGCTTATTTGATGGGCATCCCATAAGATGGAGCCCGAGTGGCCTATCTAGAGCCTCATCAAGGCGAAGCAACCACTTGTCGAGTCACCTTTTGCTTAATTTGGCAGAGTCATTGATGCAAAATTCTAAATGTGCAATGGAGAAAGCATGGATTGAACAATGCTTTTCTTCTAGATCAAACTAGACTTCATTCCCAGAGTTAATAAAGCGCTAAGTAATTAGAGAAATATCAAATGATCAAAACATACGAGATTTTCATCAACGTAATCGAACAAGTACATGACAATATTTGCCAAGTTAGAAGACAGAATATGGTCTATACACTAAGTTCTAAACATGTATGCAGTAGAACATGTAACACAGACTATTTCTTTCCACTCTTCTTCAGGCCTGCCTCCAAATGCACCCTTCTGGGATGCCTTAGTCCTCAATTCCTTGAGCGCCTATTTAGAACAAGATGTGTGAGAAATTTATCAGGATTCCAATAAATTGAACAACGGGCTACACAATTGGCAGGAAATTGAAGGTGTACCTTCTCCTCCTCTTTCTTCTTTTGTATGTTTGCAAGATCCGCCTTTAGACAGAGAAAGAACAATCAGGAGTGAAACATTTAAAACAAATGTCTAAAATTTACATTTAAAAGCGAGTCTATAATTTATCAGAATTATACCATATAACAAAAAGAAATATAAATCATAAAAAAACACGCTATAAATCATTACTCAACAAGAAAGAAAAAGAAACATACCATATAACAAAACAGATACAGAACACTTATACCAAAATTGAAGCACACTTATACCAAATACAGAACACTTATACCAAAAAGAAGCACACTTATGTTGCTATGTATATAATCGGATCTACCAAAATTGAATTATATTAACTAAATTTATAGTTTCCCTCAAGGTAATAACATCATGCATGATACAGAACAACACTAAGAAATGAAGCATTATACCATCTAACTAAAAAAGAAATTAAAGCATACCATTTAACAATAAGAAATACAAACATCCTTAAACTAAGAAAATGATACAACATTGATCATCAAGAACACAACTTTGTATATGAATTAGAAGAAAATGTTTTGCATTTGTCAAGAACATTGATACAATATTGATAGAACACCGTCTAATTTGAATATGCGAAAAATACCAAATTTGAGCATGCTGCAAAAGCATCCACTTAAACTATTCATGACTGCAGAAATGAGAAGTTCTCTACCAAAGACCAGAGTTGACCATCTAAGAGGAATAATACAGAATAATAATAGCTCCATAGCACCAACACATCCATCACTATTATACTCATTAAGCACATACCATTGAGAAGTTTCTCTAATAGCTCATTGTTTATCCTAGGTACAATGGTTAACGTTGAAGCAGAAAAGAAGATGTAGCACAGAGAAAAGAAACAAGCAAAGAAATGCAAGAGATTTATCTGGCATGCTCTGGTATCCTAACCAACATTCATAATCCTCTTCTCTCATGTTAAGGTTTTTGTTTGCCGAACAATCCATGAGATGGTTGGTATATATAACTTGTGAATTGGTTTAGCAGAGTCATGACCTACAATAAACCATGTCGACCTTAATAATTGTATGACTTAAGGCCCTCAATCTCTGACAAAATCTAAGTTGTCTAGTCACATATTGCTCATATATTAAAATTGTAAAAATTAGAGATAAATCCAAATGCAATATCAAGGCCTATGGGCCTGCAATATCGAGACATAGAAGATGGTAAAAAAATAACAGCAAAAAATTTGAAGTTAATATAGACAAGTCTAATTCATTATAAGCTCATTAATGTTTATAAGCTCAATGAGTTTGATATCTCAGTTGAGTACAATAGAATATCCTTCCTAATGAATGTTGAATCACTGAAGCGACCTAAAACAACATATCAAAAAAATACTAACAAATCCAATGGAATCTAACATCGTTAGAAAGGGAAACCGATCTACAAAGGGGAGGAAAAGACGAGTGGGAAGTTTTGTGTTTTACCAGCAAAGGAGACTTGTTGAGGGAGGTCACGCATAGAAGGGTGCTACGGTCGCTTGGAGGGGAAATCGTTTCCTGTCGGCGAGGAAAAGACAAGGGGGAAGCGAGGGACTCCCACAATCTTGTCGGCGAGGAAACCCTAACCTCGGCGTCGAGGGAGGGTGAAGCGACCGCGTCGAGGGAGGGAGAAGCGACGGTCACCGTCGCCTCGTCGCGAGGAAAGATCGAGGGAGAGGTCGCACAGGGGAGATCGTCCTCGCCGTGGGAGAGGGGGCACAGGGATGATCTGGTTGCGAGGGAGGGAGGCTGCGGCGAGAAGAATCCACGCCGGCGTCGAGGGAGGGAGAAGCGACGGTCACCGTCGCCTCGTCGCGAGGAGAGATCGAGGGAGAGGTCGTACAGGGGAGATCGTCCTTGCCGTGGGAGAGGGGGCAAAGGGATGATCTGGTTGCGAGGGAGGGAGGCTGCGGCGAGGAGAATCCACGCGATTAGGTCATTAGCGTGGAGGAACGCTGTTGTTTTTAGCAGCGCGAGTCTGCGCGGAGGAAAAATTTCGCCACGCAAGGTGCCACGAAGGCGAGTCCGCAGCGGTCCGCAGCAGAGCCCCTTTGTGTGTGTATATATATATATATATGTATGTCATTCGAGTAACTCGATAGCTCCAATTAAATGTTGTAATCAATAACCCTGCCTAAATAACAATGATTTAAATGTGACTTTTTATCAAAGAGCGTACTCAAGAATTGATATTTACCAAAAGACGTATCATGGTTTTATTTTTACCAAAGGGCGCACTCATTTTTATGAACTTCCTCTTATACCCCTCCCACCAAGTACTGCCTTTCTCTTTCTCTTTCTCAGTAACGAATTCCGAGACAACTGAACATGATTTTTCAGACTTTTCATTTTAAAATAATATATTATGAAATCGGCTAAAAAAAGTAAGGTAAAGAAAGAAAAAATATTTCAGTTAAAAAAATATCTCTTCCAACGTGATTACAAAAATATAAAGAGAAGATTTTTTATATTTGATTAATATAAATTAATATATTAAATAATATTTAATAAATATATTAATATATAAAAAACCTATCAAAACACGTAATTTCAGATTCAAACGCTGGGTCTGAAATCACACTAGGAGAACCTGAATACAGATGTATTCAGGCCCAAGGAGGGTCTGAACACATATGTATTAAGCCCTCCTAGGGCCTGAACACAAATGTATTCAGGCTCTAGGAGTTGATTTTATCAAGTTGATTTTTATCAACTTGATTCTACATTTATTTCTATATAAATGACAGTGAAACTTGATAAAAATTAATTCCTTGCAGATTCTGTATCAACTTAATTTTAAAAAACTATTAGATATTTTTGTCAATTTAACTAATTAATGACTAAACTGGTCACTTACGAAGTTTGGAGGGCCTGAACACAGATGTGTTCAGACCCTCTTTGGGCCTGAAGTCAGATGACTTCAGGCCCTGCGTGCACTCAAAATTTTTTTTATTTTAAAAATATTTTTTATAATATTTAATCATGATTTATTAAATTAAATAAAAATATCAATAGTTCTAGGAGATGATATTTTTGATGTCCAAACTACTAATAATTATAAATTGTGTTGCAATAGGAGTTTTTTAGTCTATCAGTGGGTTTTTACCAAAACCCATTAATGAACCTAGGATATTTGGATTTCTCAAAACCCAATATCAATAGTTAGAGTTAAGCTAGGAGATGGTATTTTTGGTGTCCAAACTTTTAATGATTATAAATTATGTTGCAATAGGAGTTTTTTAGGTCTATCAGTGGGTTTTCACAAAAATCCACTGATGGACCTAGGATATTTGGATTTCTCAAAACCCAATATTAATAGTTAGAGTTGAGCTAGGAGATAATATTTTTGGTGTTTAAACTTCTAATGATTATAAATTATGTTGCAATAGGAGAGTTTTAGGTCTATCAGTGGGTTTTCACTAAAACTCACTGATGGACTTAGGATATTTGGATTTCTCAAAACCCAATATCAATAGTTAGAGTTGAGCTAGGAGATGATATTTTTGGTGTTCAAACTTCTAATGATTATAAATTATGTTGCAATAAGACTAAGTTTATAAATTATGTTCCAATCGTTCTGTGCCAATTGATACGGTACGAGAACATAATTAATATTCATTAAGACTAAGTTTAGACACCACAAATACCATCTCCTAGCTCAACACTAACTAGTGATATCGAGTATTGAGAAATCCAAATATCCTAGGTCCATTAGTGAGTTTCCACCAAAACCCACTGATGGACCTACAAAAGTCCTATTGAAACAAATTCTGAAAATATGAGTTGATAGTCTACAAGGAACTCAATTTTGCTATGTATTGTGTATTTAGGTAATATCCAGATGAAACCTTCTTATTTCAAGTTTAAACAAATGTAAGCATGTTTTGATCATACCTGAGTATTTCAATAAAATGAGAGGATTTTGTCATAACTTGTAGAATTATATAAAAGATTACACTATAAATAATTAATTTAATAAATCATGATTAAATATTATAAAAAAAATATTTTTTAAATAAAAAAAATTTTGAGTCAACGTCGGACCTGAAGTCATCTAATTTCAGGTCCAACGTGGGTCTGAAATCAAAAATTTTAGGCCTACACTGGGCCTGAAATTAAAATATTTCAGGCCTTTCTAATTTATTTAGGTTGCTACTAATCAAGCAGCTCATGAGGCAGCTGAAGATGAAAAAAAGAAGTGATGGGATGGATCATGAATGTGTTTCCTCCGTGGTGTGTTGGATGTTCTGTAAATATAGCTCTAGGTAGCCGACCTTGATAAAAAGAATGTCATATCGTAGAAAATAAGTCTTTACCAAAAGAGGATATTTTAGGCTTTTTACCAAAGGGCGTACCCAAGAATTGGTATTTTGATTTCAATAAGTTCAGACACCAAAAATATCATCTCCTAACTCAACTCTAATTATTGATATTGGGTTTTGAGAAATCCAAATATCCTAGGTTCATCTGTGGGTTTTGGTGAAAACCCACTGATGGACCTAAAAAACTCCTGTTGCAACATAATTTATAATCATTAGAAGTTTGGACACCAAAAATACCATCTCCTAGAACTATTGATATTTTTATTTAATTTAATAAATCATGATTAAATATTATAAAAAATATTTTTAAAATAAAATTTTTTTGAGTGCACGCAGGATCTGAAGTCATTTGACTTCCGGCCCAAAGAGAGCCTGAACATATCTGTGTTCAGGCCCTCCAAACTTCGTAAGTGAGCAGCTTAGTCATTAATTAGTTAAATTGACAAAAATATCTAATAGTTTTTTAAAATCAAGTTGATACAGAATCTGCAAGGAATTAATTTTTATAAAAATTAATTTTTATCAACTTTCACTGTCATTTATATAGAAATAAATGTAGAATCAAGTTGATAAAAATCAACTTGATAAAATCAACTCCTAGGGCCTGAACACATCTGTGTTCAGGCCCTCCTAGCGTGATTTCAGACCTGCGTTTGAATATAAAATTACGTGTTTCGATATATTTTTTATATATTAATATATTTATTAAATATTATTTAATATATTAATTTATATTAATCAAATATACAAAATCATCTCTTTATATTTTTGCAATCACATTGGAAGAGATATTTTTTTAACTAAAATATTTTTTCTTTCTTCACCTTACTTTTTTTAGCCGATTTCATAATATATTATTTTAAAATGAAAAATCTGAAAAAGCATGTTCAATTGTCTCGGAATTCGTTACTGATAAAGAGAAAGAGAAAGACAGTACTTGGCCGGAGGGGTATAAGAGGAAGTTCATAAAAATGGGTGCGCCCTTTGGTAAAAATGAAACCATGGTACGCGTTTTGGTAAATACCAATTCTTGGGTACGCCCTTTGGTAAAAAGCCGATTTAAATGTCGTAATCAATGTCGGTGATATCTTGTAGCACTGATCGCTTCACTAAGTTAATTACCTTGCTCATCGTATAAGTCATGATTCTCACAAGGTGAAGGGAAAATGCATGGATCCAATCACGTCACTATCGACAAAGGAACATTGGAAGATATGCTTCTTCTTGTAGGTTACGTGTCTTAGAAATTGAGGGGGCGCTTAGTAAGTGGGTTTAAAATGCAGGAATGAGAATGAAATCTATTTCATTCCCATTTATGATGCTTGGTATACGGGAATCAGAATCAAAATAAGGATATGATACTCTTAATTTCATAACCCAACCCTCACTAGGTTATTACTAAACCCATAAACCCCTCAATCAAAACTCATTACCATTTCTATTGTCAAATATATACCAAGCGCCCCTGACATCCTTAATTTGAGTGTCTTCACTGCCATGGATCTGAATTGGAGACGAGGCCCAAGGCCTGATGTGAGATCAGACCAGGGTTAAATTGCGACTAATCTATTTTTAATTTTTTTATAGTGACAAAAGATGATTACGTTTATCTTAAATATTTCTCATAGTCCGTCTCTAAATTATTATGAAGAGAGGTAAATCACGAGTATCTATTAATCGGAACAGTGACCAATAAATGAGAGGACTCTCAAATTATACTCAAAGTGGTCTTGGGGTCTCCTTATTACCTTACATGAGGTCTACTATTTTCCTGATTAGAATCCAAGTTTAACATCATATCTATTTTCCTGTTACTCAACTCTATTTGATGGTTGTAAGTTTACAGAAATTCAAATAGTTTAGATCAATTCAATGAGTTTCACTCAAAATTCACTGATTGATTTAAAGAGCTCAGAGTATAATCATTTCAAATCTCATGATCTTTTGAGGTTGTAAGGAGTCCAAATGTATTATCCGTAACTTATTTTGAGTTCTCTAGAGGTGCGAAAGTATTATGTTAATTTTCAACTAAAATGCTTAGGCCTAATCTTTGAGCGATTAGGATCACATTGGGTCTAATTTGAGAGCAGACCAAGACCAAGACCAAGACCAAGACCAAGATGGTACTAGTCTCCCCAATTACCGTGATGTTGATTTTTAGAAATCAAGAATACCGCGGTGTTAGTGATCAACGAGGTTTTTCCAACCTTGGGCGACCGGCCCGACCCCATGAAAATTTTCCACCGGCCGCTAGGATAAATTGGGAAGCACTCGCGGTGGGAGCGTCTAGAAGCACCGCGTCCCAGGGTTTAATTGTGCCCCATTTGGAGAAAAAATTCTTATAAATACGCCATAACTGAGGATCAAACCGCGGATGTTTGAGATAACGATTAGCGACCCTATCACTATACCATAGCCTTAGGGACATCTAATTGGAGGTGTTAGTCTAATTAAGTTGTGATGCTTATTTTTAGAAACTATTATAGTTGCATGCAAAATTTAATTTGAAGACGAAGTGCAGAGAAAAATTATATGTAAATGAGAGAAAAAAGAGACTAACAAATAAATTTTGATGGATGATATAGAAAATTTACACAAATAAGCACATTTTTGATAATTATCAAAGTAATACATGATTTAGAAATTTTTTACTTTTACTTACGTCGTTTGGACAATTTCCTTTTATAATTTGATATTTAAATGCTCTTTTATGTTCCGTCTTAAAATAATTTTCACTAAAATTATACCACTTTGGACGATCATCAATTTTAAAATGATGTACTTTTAATAAAAAAAAAGCACAATTTAGTTAAAGGGTTTAGATAAATTTAGTTATTATTTTAATAATTTTGAAAGAGAAATACTATTTTAATTATATAGATAAATAATGAGTAATGATAGGGACAGTGAATTTGGGACAGTGAATGGGACAGTGAATGACGTGGCAATTATTGTGTACACGTCCGATCGTCGATCGGACACTATCGGCGGCCTTCGGCCGCCGTCCCGAACCAAACTATACCCTGGGGGGCACGGTGAACCCGTCGGGGATCGCCGCAATTGCGATCTCGCATCATTGACCGTCGATTTCGATAGGTTCACCGTTGCCGGCGATCCTGACGAGTTCACCGTCCTCCGAAGGTATAGTTTGATTCAGGACGATAATCAGAGACCATCGATGGTGTTCGATCGGCGATCGAACGTGTACATATTAATTGCACGTCATTCACTGTCTTAAATTCACTGTCTCAATCATTACTCATAAATAATTAGGAGATGTTTTGCTTAAATAAATTTTAGAATGCATATATATATATAGTTTGATTTTCAAATGGCATAAAATGCAACTTAAATTAATTTGTAAATAATCTTACATACAATCTTCATATTATAATTTCACTTGATTGAATTTTTTGCATTAAAATGAATAATTTAAGGATCCAAGGTAAATAAACAAAAGAATTTATCCCTTTCATGTTGAATGAGTTTGGCTAAAATTCTTGGCGCAGTTTGTTATATTTAAATTGATTTTAAATCAGTTTTGTCTACGTTTATAGGTGGTAAAAAAGATGAAATTGTCACAGGTCCCTTTATGAGGGTTCTTTTTTCTAAAAAAAAACAGGATAAATTATAAGAATTTCATCCAACAATTATAAGATAAAACAATCAATAAGATATTTCATACTGATAGAATCATCTATTAATATTTATATTTATATATATATTTTATAAATGATTATGAAATTGATTATGTGACATCTAAGATAAACACGTAGAACCGTTTTTTACATTTATGATTGTGATTAAGTTAAAAAAGATTAAAAAAAAAGTAAAGAAAAGAATTTTATTGAATTAAAAAAACGGTGATTCGGTAAATCAAAAAATCAATAAAAAGCGGCGTGACTATCTCAAAATGTCAAAATCGATACTTTGACATCTCATTTCGATTCACCATGGCTCTGGAAGATCTTTGAAGCAAGCATGATGGACGATCGAGATCGAGATCGAGATCGAGATCCAGCCTACAAGGCAGTTGTTAAGTAGTCAACCAGGGAGCCACCAACCGCCCACTACCTCTCGCTCTCGGTCTCTCGTAGTTGTGGCGTGGAGGCGTCTTTGCTATCTCAGGTATCGCCATCCTCGCTCCGATTCTCTTTCCTTGGAGTAATTTACTTTATCTACGGAGGATCAAATTTTGATTGATTTAACCTATTTTTGAGTTGTTCTTTAGTTTTCTTATTGGGTAGTTTATTACACCATATAATCGATTTTAGTTGTGCTACAAGCCCAAAGCAGAAAAGGGGGATTTTTTTTGGTCCCCTCTACTTTAGGGTTTCGGTACGAAGTTTCTTTGTCGGACCTAGGAATTTATGGAACAGAAGTTGAACAAATTGAGGATTTATGACGGGAAATATCGATTTAGGGGACATATAGTGTACAAAAATATTTTTTTTAATCGAATTTTTAGCACCTTTTTGAAGAGAAATCGAAAGATGAAGCAATGAATCTATCTTGGTCGGAATCGTTAGCTCAAAATCAAGTGTAAAGGTTCTTTCTTCATAAGCAGGTGCTCTAAAGCGAAACGGTGGTTGTTAGGATCATAAAATGAAATTTCTACAATATCTTGCCATGTTTCCATTCTATTGGAAATCAAGTGCCTTGTTCTAGGAAAAATATAAAGCAATTGCGTGTTTGGCAAAAGTAGATGATCTAGCAGAAAGACCCCATCACACATGAAAAGAAAAATGATATGCAGCGAGAATTTTCAACGAGAACCCCAATGGGAATGACGTGGCACTTCAATTGTAGTGATCTTCGACGGGTTCACCATGCCTCCCAAGTATAGTTTGGTTCGGGGCCTCCGGCCGCCGTTGGTGTCCAAGCGGTAATCAGATGTGTACCCAAAAAGTACCACGTCATTCCCATTGAATTTATCGCTAAAAATTCTCGTTGCGTATCATTGCTCCATGAAAAAATAGGAAGTTGTGAAATTACTTTTATGAAAATTTCGAACTTAAGTGTAAATTCATCAATCGGAAACTTTAGAAATCATTTGTTTTGCTGCCTCCTCTGTTTCGTGCATATGTCAATCTTGGGGGGAGAGAGATTAATTCAACCTGTATTGTTTAATTAGCAAGTTGAAGTTGTAGTATGCTTTTGGATTTCCAGGTCACTTATAAAGTCTGAAATTTGCGTAGTTTTGATATGTTAGAGTGTAATGCTGATGCAAGGTAATATTAATTAATTAAAATATTGCAAAAACTACAACATGTTTGACCTACCTTCTCCCTTTTGGAGAGAACTAAAACTCAGGCATTTTCGCTTTCCGAAGAACTTGTAGGCATTTTCTCTGGAATTAAATGATGTGCAGACTTGTAGGATTTGGCTTTGCTCAAATTCTCATTACCTTGCTATTCTTATCTTGGAGAATTCAATTATATGAGGCCTGAAAATTTCTGCAATTGATCATTTTATAAGATTTGGTTCTTGATGTAATCAAAGTAGCTGGAGAAAGGATTTTAACTTGGTGTATTTCCAGGATTGAAGAATATCTCTTTTTGTCCTTTCATGTGTTGTGCTTCAGTATCTATATGAATACCCTCCATTTAAAATCTGAAATGATATTTTCTGAATCCCGCACCATCTCCAATAACTTGCTTTGGTGTACATTTCAAGAATGAGAGCAGCCGCACCCAATGAACTTCTTTATTTGTGCAGAAATATCTTTTGTGATTTGTTGATTGAGTACATTCTTATTTCCAAAGATGTGCTTGCTTGACTTGTTTGGAGTAGCAAAATAACCATTAAGTCCCTAACTTGAGGTGGAGCAAAGGGATTTGACAATCTTTTTGTGAGAGGCTCTTTAATGTTAATGAAGGAATAACAAAGACAAGTGGTAATACGAAGAATTTCATATCTTGATACAACACCATGGTGGATTCCTCCTTGAGCCTTTTTTTTTTTAAACTTCTGTTGTCTCCTAACAACAATCCATTATTTTGTTAACAAAGGGATTCAACAACTAGCAATTTATTTTATTTTATTTTTTATTAAAAAAACAACTAGCAACTCATAAAGAGAAGAATGTTTTATGTTGACATCATCATCCTTGGGGATTCTTTCCCTTTGTAAATTTTTTTTTGCTGTTATTCTCATACTTAGTTTCAAATAATCCACTGTTTCCATTAGGATTAAGTGCAGACCTAGGTTAAAGAAATAAATATGCGTTGTACTTTAATTTTGTGTCCTAATTCGTTAATGTTAGTTAATTTTCAAAATTCACTCTCTCTCTCTCTCTCTCTCTCTCTCTCTCTCTCTCTCTCTCTCTATATATATATATATATATATATATATATATATCCCCTTTTAATTTACGAACCTCGAATTAAAATTTGAAATTGATATTTTTTTTTCTAATCACTTTGTCAAACATACAGTTCTATCAGATCCATGGCACATTCAACGGCTGAAAAGAAGCTTATCAGTATAGATGTTAGTTCCGACACTGTCTGCCCATGGTGTTTTGTTGGAAAACAGAACCTTCAAAAGGCCATAGATTCAGCAAAAGATCAATTTAACTTCGAGGTTTTCCTTGTTGATAAAAATTTTCTTTATCATTTCAAGTAACCTTTTCCTTCCATGATCCCTTTTATTCACCTCCAGGTTCGATGGCATCCATTTTTTCTCGACCCTAATGCGCCCAAAGAAGGAATTAACAAGACAGACTTATATAAACAGAAGTTTGGAGCTTCACAATATGAGGCAATGATGTCTAGGATGACAAAGGTCCTTTTTGTAGTTATGTTGTGAATTTTAGTCTTTTATCTGACTGATCAAAAACTTCTTGAGGCATATATATGTTTTGTTTTGCAGATATTTAATAGCCTTGGATTTGAGTATGATACCTCTGGGTTAACGTAAGTGAACAACATATAAAACCTTGTAATTAAGTGTAAAGAATGTTAACGCATTCATGGGGTGACTCAGGGGAAGTACACTGGACAGTCACAGGCTTATAACATTTTCTGCAAGCCAAGGTTATGATAAACAAAATGCCCTTGTAGAGGAGTTGTTCCTCAACTACTTCTGTCAGGGAAAGTATATTGGAGATCGGTAAGAATTCTTCTGAGTTATTGGAAAATAGTCATCCTTTCGTTCTTTTCATATGCCTGTAGAAATCTGATAAATCTAGTCAACAAGGGTTATAAGCTTCTGCATTCCTATCGATGGCTTTGCTATCATTGACTTTGCATCTTAAAACAAGCTTAATTAGGAATAATTATGATCGAGTTGCTTAAACATGAACTGAGGTAGATACACCAACCTCAGTTGCTTCTGCATTCCTTTGGCGCTTTTTTTTTAGATACACCAACCTTTATTTCACTGAGCTTTACTTTGCGGCACCAATGGTGTTGAGCTAACTGAGATGAAAATAATTCGATAGGGCTATGACTCCTTTATAGATATTCCTATTAGGTTTCATACACAGATGAGTATCATCAAAAGTAATTCATGTGCTACATAAGTTCCAGTCTTTTGCATAGTTTGAAATATTTTTATACTGATTGCTCGTTTTGCACAGATTTTGGAATGAAATTGTAGTGTTTCTTACCATTGAGATGAGCGTGGATATTTCTCCCTCTAGTGCAAACACTTATTACTTTTCCAAATTTCTAACCATGCTAGTTGTACAGCTAGAAGAAATATACGATCACACTGATCGGTTCGAATTCATCCTATCAAATTTTCATGTCTTTGTTCGAAATTTGGCTTATGAAATCTTGAAATAAATACAGGAAAGTTCTCTTGGATGCTGCTCAGAAGGTTGGCATAGAAGGAGCTGCAGAATTGCTCCAAGACCCAACAAAAGGGATAGAAGAGGTTGTTACTTGTTATTACAAAAAAAAAAAACAAAAAACAAAATTCGTCTTCATTCTTTTCAAAATTCTTGTTTCTGTTTTATCTTCGTTTTCTGCCATTGAAAGGTCAATGAAGAGCTTGAAAAGTATTCGTCTCGCATCAATGGAGTTCCCCACTTTGTGGTGATTTGTTTTATCCTAGTGCCTTATTTCCTTTACAATATTTTGGATTATCTCTTTTAAAATGATATTCTTTTTCTATCAGATTAATGAAAAATACAAGATCAGCGGTGGGCAGCCTCCTGAGGTGTTCTTGCGAGCATTTCAAGCAGCTGCAGATGATGGTTCGCGACAATGATTTTATTATTTTGCAAGATAAGTAATGACTAAGCATCCATTTTACTAGAAATTGTTATCGACTGTTTGTATCATGCTCTCACATTGTTGTCCAAAGTACCAGAAAAGGTCTATCGAGATTGTGATTGGAACCTTAAGATTTTAGAATAATATCACCGTTCAATAAAATTGTGATCATATGAAATCATTTTCAACTCTTAATTCAAATAACAAGTGTTGTTTAGGTTTGTAAAAATTTTGAGTTGTTTAAGAGGGGTGTATTCAATTTTGGACTTATAATTACTTTCAATGACATTGTTAGATTGTAAAAGTCTAGGTATATATTGAATCTAGACTTTTATAAACTCTATAAAAATCTATTGGCCTCCAAATTAGATTTTTATAGAGTTTTAAAAAGTCACGTGGTATTGCTTTTTAAAACTCTATTAAAATATTTTGGTATCAAACTTTCAATAGATTTTTATAGTTTTTTTTTTAATTCTTTGGGTACAATATAAACTTTAACACTTGGTACAATATTAAAAATCAAAAATAAAAATCATGTACTCGCCCTTGAAATTTCTATAGACTTTTAACCCGTCTCTCTCTTATTTTCTTTTTCTCACCTCTTCGACGTTCTAACCTCTCACACGTTTATTTGCAATAGAATTCTATCACCACCCCTTTCTAGTAGTTGTCACCAGTGAAGGCTGACGATGTCTCACCAATTTATACTGTCGGTTTTACTCTTTCTTTTCATCTTCCTTTTCTGATTCCCTTGACATCCTCACTATTTTTCGGTTTCTTCCTCTCTTTCTTATTCTCTCATGCCACCGTTGGTCATCACGATCGACATTTTTCTTCCTATCTTTCTTCTCTCACAAGATGGGTATTCATTTCTCTCCAGAATATTATACAATCCGGGTTCTCACTGTCAACTTTAAAAGATATATTTTTCATAAAAATTTTAAATCATTATGATAAAATATTTAAAAGTCATGTGCCAGTCATTTTTTTTATTTATTAATGAGATAATGAAGAAATCATTTGGCTAACAAGTGAAAAAATTATGCCTCATAACTCTACTTTTGGATGAGATCACGAAGAGATTCATAGCTCTCCCATAAATATAGGAGGATTATTTTAAGGTTAATATTTCTATTTAAAATAATAAAATTTACATTTATAATTAGAATTATAACTGATTTTAACATTGGTTATTTTTTTATTCTTTGCAATCTCACTCGAAACATGGGCATAATCGAACAAATACTTTTGAGGATTATGAAGATCCGAGAATTGTAGCTGGAAATGGAACTGCTACATGAAAATGTTATGACAAATGGCCTGGCTAGAGGGGGTGAATAGTCGATCACCTTAATTTGTGGTTTTCTTCCTACACTTTGTTAGCGTACAGCGGAATATAAAACAAATTAAACTAACAAAGAAAATAAACCGCTAATACTTATCGTTTACGTGGTTCGGAGATGACGCTCCTACTCCACGACAATCCATAAGGTGGACGATCCCAATCCATCGGTGGATGACTCTCCGGAAAATCTCCAACTATGCTCATGTAACTTCTTATGGGTAGAGAAACATCATCACAACCTCACTAAGAACACTTGAGCACTTAGACTACTAATTAGCCTTTTATCAAGACCAATTTCATCAATCTTGCTCAAGCAAACCGATCTCTTAAATAGAGCTCGTTACTAATTCAGCCGTTACCAGTCGATTGATTCCAACACCAGTCGACTAACAGTTGTCGAATTCAAACGTTACAGCCCAACGTTCGAATTCAGCCGACACCAATCGACTGCACGGAAAATCAGTCAACTAATCGTTCTGTGACCTCAACCAGTCGACTGATCTCATATCAGTCAACTGGTAAAACCCTAAACCTAGAGTTTTCCTTCCCGAGTATAGTTCAATCGCACTTGGACCCTCATGACTCACTTGGCTCTCCTTTTCAGCATTGACTCTTGCCTTCAAGTCTTCTTCTCTTTGGCTCTCATCCCTCGGATGCATACAAGCTCGCGACTCGTCTCTATGCTATCCTTTGCGTATGCATCGAAGTGTGCTTCCCTTGGCTCATTATTGCTACCTTATTCATGGTCCCTCGGATGCTCCATCCTTTATCGGATCCGAAGCCTTCAAGCTAAGTCTATGTGTATCCTGCAAACCTACACACTCAAATACACATATCAAATATAAGGGTGAACTTAATTTAAACTCTTTATTCAAACATCAAAACACATGGTCCCACGAACCATAGATTGTCTCAACAATCTCTCCTTTTTTGATGTTTGACAATACATTTAAGTTAGGGAAAATATATAGTAAATCACAATAATAAACATTTGGACTTACGTTGCCAAAGGTACACCTTGGACTTACACCGTCAATGCATATGCCAACACATAATGCAAATGTAACCAATGTATAGAACCTATCACAAAACTCTCCCTACACCTACACTCCCTGATCCGGGCGAGCGGTTTTTTTATCAAGGATGAGAGCCCGGTCGGAGAAAATCCGGTTCAACCCAGCTCAAGGTTAACAGAGGTCGGGGCGGGCCGAAGCTCAAGTCGGAATCAAGACCTCCCGAGGCTGACCTCCCGAGGCCGACCTCCCGGGGCCGACCTCTCGAGGCCGACCTCCCGAAGCTCAAGTCGGAATCAAGACCTCCCGAGGCTGACCTCCCGAGGCCGACCTCTCGAGGCCGACCTCCCGAAGCTCAAGTCGGAATCAAGACCTCCCGAGGCTGACCTCCCGAGGCCGACCTCCCGGGGTCGACCTCTCGAGGCCGACCTCCCGAAGCTCAAGTCGGAATCAAGACCTCCCGGGGCCGACCTCCCGAGGTTCAACGATAGAAGCCGACCTCCCGAGGTCCAACGATAGAAGCCGAGCTCCTGAAATTGAGCTCTCAAGGCCGAGTTCTCGAGGTCGCGCTCTCGAGGCTGAACGATTGAGGTCGAGTTCTTGAGTCTCATCCCTCGAAGGGCTCCGTCAAAACTCTCCGTTAAGAGACGTCGTCGTCATCTGACGTGGCCGCCTAGCGATTAATTAGGAGTAGGATCACAGGGTGGCAGACTGCTGTGTCAGTCTCACATCGCCGCTTACTTAGCTTAAATTCCTAACTAATCTTTAGTGAGATGTGACATCCCGCACGAGTGAGACCTTTCTCCTTCCCCTATATAAACCCCCCCTTGGGCTCTAAAGAGGGGGATCACTGTTCATTCACAGCCACACCATTACATTGAGAGCTCTGTTTCGGTCCGACCTCCCAAGCTACAGCAGACCAGGTCGGCTTGGTTAGACCGAGTCACACGAAGGAGAACCGATCTTCGCTTGTCGACAGGATCAAATTTGGCGCCGTCTGTGGGAATCTTCCGCCTGATCGAAAGTCGAAGATGAGTGATTCCAATCGGGTGACCGTCACTCTTTCACAAGAGGACTTGGATCTGCTGATCGAAGCCAGGGCCCGGAAACTAGCGGAGGCTCAGTTAGCAGCCGCCCGACCTATCCCACCGGGCCCGGCCGAGCACACCGCGCATGTAGGCACTGAGGGAGGAGTTCAACAGGAAGGCAGCCCTCACTTTCACCGGGCGCTGTTTGGCCCGGCCGAGGGAGCAGGACAATCAGATCCGCATGAAGTTACATCTAGTCATACCCGGGCTAGCAAAGGGAAGGCCCCCCTTGTGCCGTTCCCGACTGAACACACGGGATGCCCTTTCTCCAGCCAAGTCCTGAATGAGCCACTGCCCAAGCACTTCAGACCTCCGTCCGTCGCTGAGTACGGAGGAGCAACTGATCCAGAAGAACACCTGAAGAAGTTTGAAAATGTCTCGATGCTACATCAATACCCAGATGGCATTAGGTGCCGAGCCTTCCTGACCACTCTCGCTGGGCCGGCTCAACGATGGTTCGACAGGCTCCCAGAGGGATCGATCAGGGATTTCTCTGACTTCAAGAGATTGTTTCTGCAACATTTTGCTAGCAGTAAGAGACATCACAAGACAAGCTTGAACCTATTTACCATGAAGCAGGGCCCCAAGGAGTCCTTAAAAGCCTATATCAGGAGGTTTAATCAAGTCGCGCTGGACGTCCCCACTGCCACATCCGAGGTATTAGTCAGTGCCTTCGCGCAAGGCCTGCAAGAGGGAGAGTTCTTCAGATCTTTGATCCGCAAACCCCCGAAGGACTTTGAAAGCCTTCTAGGGAAAGCTAGCAAATATGTGGACGTCGAAGAAGCGCAAGCCGCCAGGAGGCCAGAGGTCAGGCCTACACCCGACAACCCTCAGCAGCATCAGAGGGGTGTGCCTCCGGGAGGACCCCTGAGGAGCCCCCGAGCTATAGGACATCGACTGGGAGCCGAGAGGGGGATAGTTCAGCAAGTAGCCCAGGGCTGCATCCCGACTAGGTGGCAACCCTATTGTTCCTTCCACAATAGCCATACACACGATCTTCAGGACTGCTGGCAAGCTGGCAGAGGTCGGGGCCGTGCCGGTCGAGGTGGCCCAAGAGGAGCTCATCAAGGAGGTGGCCGAGGCCGAGGAAGAGCACCACCTAATCAGCCCGAGCTTCGAGATCGACTAGCCGCCCCTATAGCCAGACGGCTGTTCCCGACTCCTGGTTCGCCCGAGCCGGGAAACGCCAGCGAGGAGCAAGCCAATCAGCAAAACTCCGTGCACGGGTCCATCAACGTCATATCGGGCGGGCCTACCTACGGAGATTCTAATAGAGCTCGGAAGTCGCAGGCCCGACGCCTGGACATTTATCAAGTGGGCTGTAGTTCTGCCCAAGCGCAGGGACCACAGATTAGCTTCGGTCCCGCCGACCTACAGGGAATAGAAGTACCGCATGATGATACCCTGGTCATCACGGCGGTCATAGCCAACTACCAGATCCACCGTACCATAGTGGATTCAGGCAGCTCAGTGAATATTTTATACTTGAAGGCATTCGAGCGCAACTACAAATTGAAATGTCNCGCCTGGACATTTATCAGTGGGCTGCAGTTCCTGCCCCAAGCTCAGGGACCACAGATTAGCTTCGGTCCCGCCGACCTACAGGAATAGAAGTACCGCATGATGATGCCCTGGTCATCACGGCGGTCATAGCCAATATCAGATCCATCGTACCATAGTGGATTCAGGAGCTCAGTGAATATTTATATTGAAGGCATTCGAGCAACTACAAATTGAAATGTCCGAGCTACAGCCCGTGGCCACACCCTTATTTGGGTTCACGGGGAATGAAGTTCATCCGCTGGGGCAGATCAAGCTAGCCATATCTCTTGGCGAGGAACCTTTAAGAAGGACCAGGTGGTCTACCTTCTTGATAGTGGACGCCCCTTCAGCCTACAATGCTATCCTAGGCCGACCAGCCCTGAATGAATTCCGGGCAGTGATGTCCACTTTTCTATTTGAAGGTCAAGTTTCCTGTAGGAGATCAGGTCGGTGAAGCCAAAGGAATCAGAAGGTCGCCCGCCGATGTTATGTGAATGATGTCCGAGTGGAAGTAAGCAAACCTTCCGACCTGCGCCGGCCAGCTGTAACATGGTACAGACCTCTCAGCCTTCTCCCTGGGCTGACATGATGGAAGAAAAGGAAGAGGTCCAACTCTTATTGGCCGAGAGGAAGCCAAGGTGGGATAGCTCCAGGACTATCGCCCGACCTCCGGCAGCAATTGATAGAGTGTCTGACACGGAATCAAGATGTGTTTGCCTGGTCTCAACAAGATCTGAAGGGGGTCAGGCCCGAGGTTATGGAACATAAGCTACACGTGTACCCAGACGCCCGACCCGTGAAGCAGAGAAAAAGAGATTTCAGCCCTGAGCAGAATAAGATAATCCAAGCCGAGGTGGAGAGGTTGCTGAAAGCAGGACACATCCGAGAAGTGCAATTCCCGGCCTGGTTGGCCAATGTGGTGCTGGTCTCCAAGCCGGGAGACAAGTGGAGGATCTGCATTGACTTCAGAGATCTGAACAAAGCCTGCCCAAAGGACTGTTACCCGCTCCCCGAATAGATCAGATGGTGGACTCCACTGCAGGAAGCGAACTTATTTGCATGCTTGATGCCTATCAGGGATATCACCAAGTCCCACTGTATCCGGGTGATCAGGAGAAGGTCAGCTTTGTCACTGCCGAAGGCACCTATTGCTACACAGTTATGCCCTTCGGACTCAAGAACGCCGGGGCAACTTATCAGAGGCTGATGAACAAAGTCTTTAAAGAGCAGCTCGGCAGAAATGTGGAAGTGTACGTTGATGACATCCTCATCAAGTCTGCCCGGGCTGCCGACCTCATTGCAGATGTACAAGAAACTTGTTGCACCCTGCGAAGGTATGGCCTCAAACTCAATCCGGCGAAATGTCTGTTCGGAGCCAAGAGCGGGAAATTCCTAGGCTACATCCTGACCGAGCGAGGAATAGAAGCCAATCCAGGCAAAGTAAAAGCGCTGCTAGACATGCCACCACCTAAAAATCTAAAGGAAGTTCAGCGCCTGACTGGGAGGATCACGGCCTTATCCCGGTTCATCTTCAGGTCGGCCGATCAGAAGCCTGCCATTTTCAAGATCCTACGCAAGGCCTCCAAGTTCCAGTGGGATGCCGAATGTGACCGAGCTTTCGAAGAATTGAAGGCATACTTGGTCAGTCTGCCAATACTAGCCAAGCCCGAGGAAGGAGAGCCCTTGTACATTTACTTATCTGCTACTGAGGAAGCTGCGAGTGCTGTGCTTGTAACCCAGAAAGAGACCGAGCAGCAGCCGGTCTATTTCTTTGGGCATTTATTTAAAGAGGCCGAGTGTAGGTATACTACACTCGAGAAATTAGCTTATGTCCTTGTGTTGATGGCTCGGCGATTGCGACCCTATTCCTGGCTCATCCTATCCGAGTGCTGACCAATAGCACACTCGGGAAGGTTGATCAACCCTGAAGTCTCAGGTCGGATGGTCAAGTGGACTACTGAACTGAGCGAGTATGATATTCAGTATCAGCCCAGAACTGCAATCAAAGCTCAGGCCTTAGCAGACTTCTTAAGCGAACTTCATGCAGAGAAGGAGGAGGAGGTCTGGAAAATATATGTGGACGGGTCAGCCACCCGGGCAGGGAGTGGCGTCGGGATCTTATTGATGTCTCCAAGGGAGACCCCATCCATTTGGCCGTGCGCCTAGAGTATAGTGCTACCAATAACCAAGCAGAATACGAAGCCCTTTAGCAGGCCTCCAAGCAGCCAGACAGGTCGGGGCCACTCGGGTCATCCTGCATTCTGATTCCAATTAGTGACTCAACAAGTGGCCGGGCGATTCGAAGTGAATGACGAGAAGTTACAGGCTTACGTGGAAGCATATCAACAGTTGCAGGCAGAATTTCAAGAAGTCCAGATTACGCAAATCCCCCGAGGGGACAATGCCAAGGCGGATGAGTTAGCCCGGTTGGCCAGTTCTGTCCACCCGTGGGTCTTCCCCAAGCCTTCCCCTCAAGTCATGTTAGTGGCTCAGGTCGAGAGGGAAGCAGAAATGGAGATAGAGGGGGACTGGAGAGCTCCGTTCATCGCCTACCTAAAGGATGGAACTCTTCCAAGCAGCCCCGAGCAAGCTCGAATATTGAAGATCAGGGCAGCCCGGTTCACCCTGATCGGGGACACATTGTACAAGCGGGCTTTTTCCCGACCTCTAGCCAAGTGTCTCGGAAAGGAAGATGCAGACTACATACTTAGAGAAGTGCATTTGGGGTGCTGCGGAAATCATTCAGGAGGTCGGTCCATGGCTCGGAAGGTCCTACTGGCCGGTTACTTTTGGCCGACCCTTCAAAAGGATGCAGAGAGGATGGCTTCTTCCTGTCTTTCTTGTCAGAAGTACCAGAATCTGTCTCACCGACCGGTGGAGATGTTGCGGGCATCCATTGCATCATGTCCCTTTGATCAGTGGGGCATGGATATAGTGGGACCCTTCCCCAGAGCGGCCGGTCAAAAGCAATTCCTATTGGTGGCAGTAGATTACTTCTCCAAGTGGGTCGAGGCAGAAGCCCTGGCTCGGATCACTGAGCAAGCAGTGAAGAAACTCCTTTGGCAAAACATTTTGTGTCGGTATGGCATACCTCATAAGTTGGTATCAGACAATGGCCGACAGTTCCAAGGTCGGATAATCAGAAATTGGTGCAAGGAATTTGGGATCAAACAGGCCTTCACTTCCGTGGCATACCCCCAGAGTAATGGTCAGGCCGAAGTAGCCAATAGAGAGATTCTGAAAGGGCTCAAAGTTAAGTTGGATCAGGTCGGCGGATCCTGGGTGGATGAGTTGCCAGGGGTCCTGTGGGCCCTTCGCACCACGCCCAAAGAGGGGTCGGGATGCACTCCCTTCCAGTTGGTCTATGGCAGTGAAGCAGTAGTCCCCATGGAGGTCGGCTGTGAATCTGACAGGAGACATTATATGGGGAAGACAATGCAGAGAAGAGACGAGCTGAGCTAGATCTGATTGAGGAGGTCCGAGCTAAGGCTACCGTCCGCATGGCCGCTTACCAGCAGAGGATGCGGAACCGATACAACCAGAAAGTTATACCCCGACACTTCAGGTCGGGGACAAGGTATGGAAAAGAGTCAAGCCCGTTGGAGAAGTAGGCAAACTAGAGCCCCCATGGAGTGGCCCATTTCTAGTGGTCGAGGCACTGGGATCGGGAGCATACTATCTGCAAGATGCTCAAGGGAGGCGGCTAGGGCGACCCTGGAGCGCAGTGCATTTAAAATTGTACCGTGAGGAGAGAGGAGAGGAATGATTCTTGTAACTGTACTCGAAGAAAGATAACAAAAACTCTAACTCTCCAGAAAAGATCACCCCTGAAAGTTATAAGTGAGCTTGCTCTCACGCACCCACCGGACCCGGCGCCGATCGGGCGTGGCGTTCCACGTTCGTCGGGCCCGGTCGGGCGTGGCGGTCCACGTTCGACCTGAGGTAAGTCGGACGGTGTCCAGACTCTTGCTAAGGCAAGTTATAAGTGAGCTTGCCCTCACGCACCCACCGGACCCGGCGCCGATCGGGCGTGGCGTTCCACGTTCGGTCGGGCCCGGTCGGGCGTGGCGGTCCACGTTCGACCTGAGGTAAGTCGGACGGTGTCCAGACTCTTGCTAAGGCAAGTTATAAGTGAGCTTGCTCTCACGCACCCACCGGACCCGGCGCCGATCGGGCGTGGCGTTCCACGTTCGGTCGGGCCCGGTCGGGCGTGGCGGTCCACGTTCGACCTGAGGTAAGTCGGACGGTGTCCAGACTCTTGCTAAGGCAAGTTATAAGTGAGCTTGCTCTCACGCACCCACCGGACCCGGCGCCGATCGGGCGTGGCGTTCCACGTTCGGTCGGGCCCGATCGGGCGTGACGGTCCACGTTCGACCTGAGGTAAGTCGGACGGTGTCCAGACTCTTGCTAAGGCAAGTTATAAGTGAGATCACTCTCACGCACCCACCGGACCCGGCGCCGATCAGGCGTGGCACCCCACGTTTGGTTGGGCCCGGTCGGGCGTGGCGGTCCACGCTCGACCCGAGGTAAGTCGGACGATGTCCAGACTCTTACTCAGGGGAAGTATGAAGTGATAGCTCGCCACAATATCTGCTGTAGAGGCGTGGCTCCCCACGTTCTGGGAAACAGCAAATCTGCTTAAATAAGGTGGATCAGGACGAACCGAAACTGTTGTTATGGTTAACTCAAAGGGAACTAAACTCATCGCCGAGTCAGGGTGTCGACCTGACCGAGCAAAATTTCCGAGTCAGGGTACCGACCCGACCGAGCAAAATCGCCGAGTCAGGGTGCCGACCCGACCGAGCAAAACCGCCGAGTCAGGGTACCGACCCGACCGAGCAAAATTTCCGAGTCAGGGTACCGACCCGACCGATCAAAATTGCCGAGTCAGGGTTTCCACCGGACCGCACGAAATCACCAAGTCGGATCATGCGCCTAACCGACCTTCATGGCCGAGTTAGGATATTGACTCGACCAAGACACAATCTCGAGTTTGGAAAAAGGCCGGGTTGGAAGACTAATAACACGAGTCGCCCGAGCGCCTGACACTTAGCCAAATTTTTGAGTTGGCCAAGAAGGTCAAACTGAGGAGACCAGGATGAACATCCCAAATAATCGACAATAAACGAAACTTCGTCGCAAGGCATGAGTACCGGCCTGCAAAGAATGAGCCGAACGAGTTGCAAAAATAACACTTAGCGAGGATCTCGCGCATCATAGACGAGGGGCCGACCTAATAATATCCCCGGATTAGGGCTCCGACCTAACCTCATGGTACTCCTGGGCTTGAACGTCAGCTCAGTAGAATATCCGACCGAGTAGATGTCTCTAACCTTCGACACTTAGCGAAGGCTCCCTACCCGACCTGAAGAAGTCTGCCTTACGATAATAACCTGAGTAACCCGGGCGACCCGTACTTTGTAAAATGCATAAGAATAACTCATAATACCGACCTTCAACAAACAGAGCGAACGCATCAAATAAGCAGCACTTCGTGAAAAACCCATGTGTCGCAAATAGTTAAACGAAATAAAGAAAGAGAAAAATCTACCGCAATGACTTCGGGCATGGGGCCATCACAAAATTAAGCCTTGGGAGCCAAGGCAGGAAGTCAAATGTCATTACACAGATTTTCAGAACTCAAAAAGGGAAAGGAGGCAGACTAAGCAGTAGCTCGGGTGAAGGGAGGTCTGGCCCACGAAGTTACGTAAATTTTGGGAAGGCATCAGGAGGGAGTGAGGCCTTGATTAAGGATAGCTTCACCACGTTGGGAAGCAGGTCAGGAGGAAGATGGCCGGCCTCCAGGAGTTGTTGTATTGCGCCCTCTGCCCCGTGTCTCATCATACCCACGATCTTCTGGGTCACCTCCTTCCGGAAGGGCTGAGATTGAACGTAAGCCAATCTAGCCTGCTCGATCCGGGCCGGTTCCCCGGCCTTGAAGTCGGCTAGCTCTTTCTGCAAACGGGCTACCTCAGCGTCTCGCTCCTTGAGTCGGGCATCCTTATCTGCCAGACCTGCCTCCTTACTTACCAGTTGTGCTTCTAAAGCCTGAAAGGCTTCTTGCTGAGCTTGGAGTTCGGTCGCTTTACCCTTCAAGGTTGCGATTTCAGTATCTTTGTCCCGGAGGGCCCGCTGGTGAGTGGCGAATACTTCCCGCAGCTTTTGCTGTAAGTCGCGGACCTCGAGGATTCTCCGGTCCAGGTCAGAACGAACATGGGCTTCGCTAGCGAGGGCAGTTTTCTTCGCGGCCTCGGCGGCCTCCAGCCGAGTGCCGAGCTGATCGAGTTCGCGGCCCGAGGCTGCCAGCACCTCATGCATCCGTTCCAGATTGACGTTGTTCTCCGCTAATTGCGTTCGTAGGGAAATCACTTCATTTAGGAGTCTGGCCCGACCCTCGTCGCTGGCCGGGAGAGCACATTGAGTCAGTTGATGCTCTAAGCTCTCTATTTTGGACTCAGCCGCCCGGCGCTCCCTAACATTCGTGACCAGGGCCTTGGTGACCGCCTGGCCCCCGACCCATAGCTATACAAAAATGAGCAACATGAGAAAAGAACGAAAGGGGTGAAGGTTAGGAAAAGGAATACCTTGATCAAGTCCATGGCGAAGTTATCGGCCAGACTAAAAGGGCTTCGCCCTTCAGTTAAGGCCAGGCCATGATCCTAAGCAGTAGCCAGATGACCGTGGAGGTTAAGTGGCTGGGGTTCGACCCTCCGAAGTAGGGAAGTCTCGGATGGAAGTTGCACCTCCACCAGAGCTCGGGGAAGGTCGTGCATGGCCAGAAGAGAGGCGGCCGCCTCTTCGCTAACTGTGTCATCGGCGTCTTCCGGAGGAGAAGGGACCGAGCTGGTGGCTAAACCCACCGGTCGGGGCGTGCTCGACCTGGGCAAGGAGACCTCAGGCAAACCAGCGCTAGTGGATGGAGCCGAGAGCCCCGGGCAAGGTGAAGCCGAGCGGGAGGTCGACAGCCGAATCCTGACTCGACTAGGCAAGGGAGCGGTTGATTCTGGCACCCTCTCAGGTTGACCCTGAATCGGGGGAGTGCTGGAGGAAACAGGCTCTGGCGCCCGCTCAGGTTGAACCTGAATCGCGGGAGTGCTAGAGGAAGCAGCTTCTCTGGGCCGTTTCTTCTTCTTGTGCGCACGAGAAGAAGACGGACCCGTAGTAGCAGTCTGCCTTCCGGCCTCCGCACGGACCTCGGGAGGGTCTGCCGCAACGCTTTGGCCTAGCACTTCCAATTCCGGATCGCTCTCTGCTCGACCCGGTTGCTCGGGAACTGGTGTCGCCCTCACCGGGAGTGCATTTCGGCGGGCCAGCAGTTCAGCTGCCCGAGTGTTCAATGCCTCTTCCGCCAGGGCTAGCTCTTCATCCATGAGGGCGTCCATCAGGGCCTGAGCTGCAAATCAGAAAAAGTTTTAGTTAGCATTAAAAGAGTCGTAAATAAGAAGGGGAGTTTACCATAAGTGCCGGGCAGTCTGGCGGGGATTTGACTCAGTCGGCAAATGTAGAGCACGGCCTCGCTCAATAATTTGCCGACGTGAAAACGGCGTCCTCCGATTTTAGAGAAGGCTGACCGAAAGCCGGGGTCAGCGCGATACCTTCGAGGAGCAGCGGGGTGGTCAGGCAATGCCTCTAGCCAATCAAGAGGCCAGGACGCAGGCGGGAAGGTGCTTATGTAAAAAAAAATGGGATTTCCACCCCTTGTTCGAAGATGGAACCTTGTCTAGAAAGGCGGTGTTGATCCTGGCCTGGAAAAAGAAACACCCGGGCTCTTGCATCTTAAGGTAAAAGAAGAGATGGAAAATCCTAGGAGACAGGGGAACTCGGAAAGACTCAAAGATGACTACTGTGCCACATAAAATCCGAATCGAGTTCGGGGCTAGTTGGGAGAGGGACACCTGAAAATACTGACAGACCTCTACAATAAAGGAATGCAAAGGGAATCGCAGGCCGGCTAGAAGATGATCCTTAAAAATAGTAAAGTAGTTCACCGGGGCTCGGTTAGGTCGGTCGTCCCGAGAGGGAAGAATGAAAAGGTGATCTTCTGGGATGTGATATTCTATGCGGAGGGTTTCTAAGGAACCCAGGCTTAAAGTCGAGCGAACAGTAGTATACCACGGCTCGGGCGCAGAAGATGAGCCGGGCATAGAAGATGAGCCGGCCATGAGGTCGGACTCGGGAATTAACAGAAAAAGATTTGGGCGGGGAGAAGAATACCTAGCGTTAGGGCTCAGGGTAAGATGCTGATCGCCTGAAACACTGTTCGTCGGAACTCAAGGAGGTCGGGCGGAGGAGGTCGGACAGAAATGAAAGAAGGAGCGAAAGGGAAAGTGAAGAGGAGTGAAATGAAGGGATCAGCCTATTTATACTACCGGCTAAGCAACCAGGACCGTCGGATGGAGAGGAAAGAAATGGCGGGCTCCAGCCTCCATCGTCCGATCAGCGCGTTTCCCCACACCCCGAAGCTTCTCGCGAATGCCACACGAAGCCGCGCCCACGACGCCTCGATACCGGAGGCATCCACTCAATAGCTGACACGTGGTCAGGCATTGATGAATAACTGAGTGTGAGGTCGGGCGCGCGGGAGACTAACTCGGAGTAGAAAGAATGCGCGGGAAAGCGGAAAGGAAGTCAGGCCGACCGGGCCAGCAGCCTAGTCAGTCGGGCTTGACGCCTCCTTCGACTAGACTTGAAGGGGAGGCTTGTGATCTGGGCGAGCGGTTTTTTATCAGGGATGAGAGCCCGGCCGGAGAAAAACCCGGTTCAACCCGGTTCAAGGATAATAGAGGTTAGGCTCTCGAGGCCGATCTCCCGAGGTCGGGCGATAGAGGCTGACCTCTCGAGGTCGATCGATCGAGGCCGAACTCCCGAGGCTGACCTCCCGAGGTCGAGCGATAGAGGCCAAGCTCCCGAGGTCGATCGATCGAGGCCGACCTCCCGAGGTCGAGCGATAGAGGCCAAGCTCCCGAGGCCGACCTCCCGAGGTCGAGCGATAGAGCCGAGCTCTCGAGGCCGACCTCCCGAGGTCGAGCGATCAAGGCCGAGCTCCCGAGGCCGACCTCCCGAGGCCGAGCGATAGAGGCCGAGCTCCCGAGGCCGATCTCCCGAGGTCGAGCGATAGAAGCCGAGCTCTCGAGGCCGACCTCCCGAGGTCCTGCGATAGAAGCCGAGCTCCCGAGGCTGACCTCCCGAGACAGAACGACCGAGGCTGAGCTCTCGGGGCCGACCTATTAAGGTCGAGCGATCGAGGCCGAGTTCTCGAGTCTCATCCCTCGAAGGGCTCCGTCAAAACTCTCCGTTAAGGACGTCGTCATCATCTGACGTGGCCGTCCAATGTTAATTAGGGGTAGGATCACAGGATGACAGACTGCTATGTCAGTCTCACATCGCCAATTAATTAACCTAATCTCTGACTAATTCTTGATAGGATGTGACAGTTCGCACAGGGGAAGCTCCTATATAAACCCCCCCCCCCTTGAGCTTAACGGGTGGATCGCTGTTCATTCACAACCACTCCACTACAATGAGAGCTCTGTTTAGGTCCGACCTCCCAGGTTACAGTAGACCGAGTCAGCTTGGTCAGACCGAGTCATTCGGAGGAGAACCGATATTCGCTTGTCGACAGGATCAGACGATATTCGGTCGCCGTCCCGAATCAAATTATACTTTAGGGGGCACGATGAATCCGTTGAAGATCATGCATGTAAGATGTCATGTTATTCATTATAATTTATTTTCTTAATCATTATTCAACTTTTAATTTAGGTATTAGGAAGAATCGGACGATCCACGTGTCAAAGTGAATATCTTTCAACGATCTGTATTTCCTAAAAGAGCAATGATAGAGAACGTGAAATTTTAGCGTGAAACTCAACGTGAATGACGTGGCACTTTTTATATACACGTCCGATTGTCGCTCTGACAGTGGCGGCGGCCTCCGGCCGCCGCCCCGAACAAAACTATAACCTGGGAGGACGAATGAACCCGTCGAAGATCGGTACAATTAGATTTCATATTAGATTCACGTTGAATTTTTCATGTTCCCAATCATTTTCTTTCCTAAAATTAAGTCGGATGCGTTTTGAATTCAGTGGCCACCCATCGAATTCATTATTTATTAAAAAAATACAGTAAAATATGTGTTATTTTCCTTTCTTTTCCCCTCCCGTGAATATTTTCTTTTCATTCGTTATTTTTCAATACATTAAAAATAATATTGATGATTCGGATGCTACCGGCTTTTTATATTTTTTTCTCTCTCAGCATGTGTAAGTCTAATATTTTTTCTTAACTCTTTGATAGTAAAAATTTAACGCTCTATTTTATTCACGAGATTATCTCCCGTCGAAAGCCTACACAAGTATCTTCAAGTGCCACTTAAACGGGATTAAGAATTTCTAATAAAATCCATACTAATCGACTCTCTACAGTGAATGGTTTAGGGTTTCTCCTAATACTCTCCTTTCAGAATTACATAAGAAAGTATGATGGGTGTTTCAACCCCTACATAGTAATTATCAACAAATATATCTATCATGGACATGTTTATCTTATAAAAACAATACTACTGCTGGTTATATTCAAAAAAAAAAAAAATATGCATATGGATTTTAAAAAGCACAACCGTTTGGGTTTGGTTTTTTTATTTTAAAATTATTGGTTTAACAATTGATGTTGGCAGAAATTGCATTGGAACAGTGTGTTAGGTTACTTTGATAAATTTTTTTAAGCATCCACAATGAAAGAAAGGTATTAGGAATATGTTATTTTACATGATCGATACATAGCGGTGATCAAATAGCCCCCTTTTAGTATTTTCTTGGAATACAAGATATGTAGCATATCCGTGATATATTGGTCAATATATTTCAAAATTAGAATTCAACTTCTTAAACTTTTAGATTCTCAGAGACAACTTATAGTTGTGAAATTTATTCACAAAGTAGTAAGTAGTATAGTAAAATAAAATCGGGATATCTTGCACAATGAGGGCCTAAAATGATACCGTATTAGGTCTGATACATTAGGTTTGATATTTGTTGGGGCAATCGGCCGCCTAAGATGATCTGGAGCATCATGGGTTTTGATGTGTGTGGTCAATATGGTTAAGTTAGGATTTATTGTTGGACTAATATGTGTACATGCGTATGCAGGTGTACAGGTACACATGAACTTGGTTGATGTCTTCGGGTGAAGGATTGTAACGACCCGGAAAATTCTCTTAATATTTTCTTAAAATATTGAGCATGTCTAGATAATTTTCCGAGGGGCCCAGAAATAATTATGTAAAATTGGACATATAAATCCATGTTTTCTCATTTAAATTGAGAAAAACTAGGTACTAATGAGCTTTAAATGAGCTCCAAAAATGGGTATTAATTAGGGAAAATTAATATAAATTGGGTAAAATTAATATAAATATAAAAGAATTTTATTTAGGAATATTGGCATAATTATGGGTGATTTTAGGGGGATTTTCGGAATTTAAGAAATAAAAATAATAAAATAAATGAAATGAAAATAAAATAAAAATAAAGGTGCATGAGCCAAGGATTGAACCTTGGACCTCTTATACAACCATGTAAGCCTTAACCAACTCACCTAGCAAGGGATTTCTATGAGGAAATAAAGTGGATATAAGTTGAGATTAAGAAGAAGATGAAGAGTCATGGAGAGGCTCTTCATTCACCACCTTAATGGGTTATAAAGAGGGGGGGGGGTTTGGGAGTTATTCTCTTCTCTCCATCAATTACATTCTCTTCCTCCTTCTTTCTCATCCTAGACGAAATCTACAAGAGAGATTTTCCCTTGGGAAAACTCCACAAGAAAGTCCTACCACCAAGATCTAAAGGTTTCCTAAGGTTCCAAGGCTAGGGGTGATCAAGAGACAACAAGTCTTCCTTCTTCTTCCCATCTAAGGTCTAAAAATCAAGAAACCCCAAGGTAAGACTCCCTCACCTGTGGTATAATAGTTCCCTATGATTTCCATGATTTTTAGCATGATATATTGGTTAGTTTTCGAATTTGATGTTGAAAGGAAAGAAAACCAAGACCCTCATGCTTAAGGGTTTCGGCCACCATGTTTTACAGGTCTATAATTATGCTAAAAATCATGATAATGTTATTTAATGTTCCCTTATGATGTGTAGAGGTTAAGTATAATTTTTGGGAATTTTTGGAGCACCCTAGAACACCCTAGGGTTTCGGCCAACATGAAAGAAACCAAAACTAAGAACCTTAAGTTTAAGGGTTTCGGCCACCATGATTTACAGGTCTATAATTATGCTAAAAATCATGATAATGTTATTTAATGTTCCCTTATGATGTGTAGAGGTTAAGTATAATTTTTGGGAATTTTTGGAGTAACCTAGGACACCCTAGGGTTTCGGCCAACATGAAAGAAACAAAACTAAGAACCTTAAGTTTAAGGGTTCGGCCACCATGATTTACAGGTCTATAATTATGCTAAAAATCTTGATAATGTTATTTAATGTTCCCTTATGATGTGTAGAGGTTAAGTATAATTTTTGGGAATTTTTGAAGTACCCTAGGACACCCTAGGGTTTCGGCCAACATGAAAGAAACAAAACTAAGAACCCTAAGTTTAAGGGTTTCGGCCACCATGATTTAAAGGTCTATAATTAAGCCAAAAATCTTGATAATGTTAATTTATGTTCCCTTATGATGTGTGGAGGTTAAGTATAATTTCTGGGAATTTTTGGATTACCCTAGAGACCCCATATGTTTCGGCCAACCTCAAGGACCCAAGGGTTAGGGTTGAGCCTTTAACTTCAAGTATATGTTTATGTGTTGCCATGATATAAGGGTGATGTAGGGAACCATGTTAAGTTATATGCCCATGCTATGCTAAGAACCATGCTAAGTGATTATGTATGTTCATGATATGAATGATGCCATGATAAGTATGATAAGTTTATGTTCAGGATATGAATGATGCCATGATAAGAATGATAGGGTTATGATCACGATAAAAATGATGCTATGATATGTTAGGTTTATGATATGAATGATATGCCATGTTTTATGAATAATATGCATGTATGCCATGTCTTATGAATGAAGTTAAAGTACATGCCTTTAAGGCACAGCTATGATGTTAAGTATGATGAATGACAAGTATGATGAATGAATGATGATGAACGACAAGTATGATGAATGAAAGATGATGCTTATGTCTTTAAGGCATAAATATGCTAAACGGCACGGTCGATGGTTGACGGTACGACGGTCGAGAGGACCGGTAAATGGGCCGGTAGACGGGCCGAGCCGTAACAAGTTATGCTATGTTAAGTATGCTATGAATGAATGATGAATGATGAAGCATGAAAAGTATTTTACTTTATGTATGGGCTTGTACCGGACCGAAGTATGGGTCCAAGGGATGGGCACCTTAAGAACGCCCCGGTTTTGGACTACCGAAGCTGTCCACGGTTCTGGCCCTACCGGAGCTGGGTAACAGGGATGGGCACCTTAAGAACGCCTCGGTTCGGGGACTACCGACTATGCTGTCCTTACCCTAGTAGGTCGAGGCTAGCTACCTCGTATTTACTTAGGGATGCGCGCTTATGATGTATGTATGTGGTACAAGCCAGGGCCCAATGATATGATGAATATGTTTAAGCATTAAAAGTATGTTTTAAAAGGTTAAGCATCCTTATATATATGCAATTGTCTCATGCATTCATCCATGTTATGCATTATAATTATGATAAGAATATTATGCAAAGTAAGTTTATGCAAAGCAAGTTTATGCAAGATATGTTTATGCAAATGATTTTGTTTATGCTCATGTTACTATATGATGCCATGATTTGATTGTGTTTATGCTAATTTAGAATGCCATGATTTATCTATGTTCATGTTAGTTTAGGATGCCATGATTTATTTATGTTCATGCTAGTTTAAAATGCCATGATTTTATTTATGTGCATGATAGTTTAGGGTGCCATGATTTAATTATGTTTATGCCAAGTTAGAATGCCATGATTTGATTTATGTTCATGCTAGGTTAGGATGCCATGATTTAATTATGTTTATGCTAAGATAGTATGCCATGATTGGATTTATGTTCATGCTAGTTTAGAATGCCATGATTTAATTATGTTTATGCTAAGTTAGAATGCCATGATTTTTTTTTATGATGTCCATACCAATTTATGATGCCATGTTCTAACTATGTTATACTGAGATAGGACGCCATGATTTTATTTATGTTCGTGCTAAGAATGTTTATGAAGTTATGTTTGTTATGTTTATGTCTACGCCAAGTATTGTGCCATGCCATGAAGGTTTATGGTTATGTTTATGCTATGCTATGAAGATGATTATGTTATGTTTACGCCATGACGAATGTATGCTAAGTGATGAAAAGGCTTATGTTCTAAGTAAAGCACTAAGTATGTAAAGCACTAAGTATGTAATGGCTTATGTGCTCATGAATGAATGATGAATGGTTTTAGTGAGTAGGAAAGGGTCTTACTAAGCCTGTGTGCTTATAGTCTTATTTCCTTATACCGCAGATCACGCAAGGGGACAGTAAGGAAGCAGCAGGAGGGCATCAAAGAATGTGTGTGATAGTGACTTGGCCAAGGAGCAATATGGTTGCTCGTCTCATGATAGAACTTTATCTTTACTGTTATGTGTTTAAGTATGACTCTATGACATGATACTAAGTATGACATGATGCTAAGTATGACATGATGCTAAGTATGATATGATGCTAAGTATAAAGTTACTACGCTAAGTTCCCATGTTATAGTGCTAGAAATGGTAGTAAGTGCATGTAGGAGTAAGTTAAAGGTTTCCGCTGCATTATGATGTCTACATGCCCTAAGTATGTTAACGTAACGCCGCTTTAGGAAAAAAAAAAAAAGCGGGCGTTACAGGTTGGTATCAGAGCAGTAACCATCTCACTACACACACATCAAGCCCTCTTCCTGCAGCTTCCAAGTAAGTACCTCTTTACATATCTTATAATAGGAAGATGTTTTATGATTTTAAGGTATGCCAGTATGAACGATATTTATGATGAAATGTATGTTACGATATGTAACGACGAATGATACTTTATCTTATTTTAGGAATTAAATATTTAGAATGATATAGGTGTAGAGAAAAAAACTATAATTTATGATATTATGTATAATCTATAATAAAGCCATATGTAGACAATTATCTGATAGCCTACCCACAGGAGATTATAACACTCACACCTATGTAAACGTATAGCATTAGTTCTATGATATTAATACTGATATAATTAATGGTATAGGTCATATGGTATAACTTAGGTAGGGGCGCATAGGGTAGGGTTCTAATTATGGTAACACTTATTATAGGTTATGGGTCACTGATATCTTAGATATAATATATAAGACTACCTTAAGTTATTTTATGGTAATATAATAAGTAGGATCTCACCCATTCTATAATAATCATACAACTAATATAATTCATAACCCGGGCTGAGAATTAATATTTCGGAAGCATACTATTATTAGGTTTACCCATAATTATAATAACTATATAATTATGATATATGCATATAATTACATCATAGAGCTATTAAGGACACTAGCACCGATGCTGTTTGAGGACATATTGGAAAATCAAAATGGTGATCCAAGTCTTCAGAGAATCAAGTAGGAGATCCTAGAAGGAAAGGGCGATGGTTTTCATATCGCCAACGGGGGAGTACTCTACCTTAGGGATCGTCTATGTATCCCTAATGATCCGGAGCTGCGGAGAGAAATATTAATAAAAGCTCACGGAACCCCTTATTCGATGCATCCGGGATCCACCAAAATGTATCAGGACTTGAAGGAGAAATTTTGGTGGTCCGGTATGAAGAGAGATGTGGCTCGGCATGTTAGTACTTGCCTGACTTGCCAACGAGTGAAAGCAGAACACCAGCGACCCGGAGGAGTTCTGCAGCCACTTCCAATTCCGGAATGGAAATGGGAAGATATCTCTATGGATTTCGTTTCAGGACTCCCTAGGACTGCAAATGGATATGATGCGATATGTGTAATTATGGATGGGTTGACAAAGTCTGCCCACTTCCTAGCAGTCAAGATGACTTATTCGATTGAGCAACTAACTCAATTATATGCTAGGGAGATAATTAGACTTCATGGACTTTCCAAGACCATCATCTCAGATAGGGATGGTCGCTTTACTTCGCATTTCTGAAAGTAGCTCCTATGAAGGGGGTGACAAGATTTGGGAGGAAAGGAAAATTAAGTCCGCGCTATGTGGGGCCGTACCTGATTCTGAAAAGAGTTGGTAAGGTGGCATACGAGTTAGAGCTGCCTCCAGAGATGTCAGCTATCCATAACGTATTTCATGTGTCCCTACTTAAAAAGTGTATCCCAAATATGGACCAAGTGATCGAGCCGCAGACAGTGCAAGAGGACCTAAGTTATGAGAGCAGACCCATCCAGATTTTGGATAGGGAGGTCAAGAAGCTGAGGAGTAAGGAGGTACCCTTAGTCAAGGTCCTATGGCAAAGTCAACGGTTCGAAGAAGCTACCTGGGAACGCGAGGACGAGATGAGGCGCAAGTACCCGGAGTTATTCTAAGTTCGAGGACGAACTTTCACGAGGTATGGGGGATTGTAACGACCCGGAAAATTCTCTTAATATTTTCTTAAAATATTGAGCATGTCTAGATAATTTTCCGAGGGGCCCAGAAATAATTATGTAAAATTGGGCCTAGAAATCCATGTTTTCTCATTTAAATTGAGAAAAACTAGGTACTAATGAGCTTTAAATGGGCTCCAAAAATGGGTATTAATTAGGTAAAATTAATATAAATTAGGTAAAATTAATATAAATATAAAATAATTTTATTTAGGAATATTGGCATAATTATGGGTGATTTTAGGGGGATTTTCGGAATTTAAGAAATAAAAATAATAAAATAAATGAAATGAAAATAAAATAAAAATAAAGGTGTATGAGCCAAGGATTGAACCTTGGACCTCTTATACAACCATGTAAGCCTTAACCAACTCACCTAGCAAGGGATTTCTATGAGAAATGAAGTGGATATAAGTTGAGATTAAGAAGAAGATGAAGAGTCATGGAGAGACTCTTCATTCACCACCTTAATGGGTTATAAAGAGGGGGGGTTTGGGAGTTATTCTCTTCTCTCCATCAATTACATTCTCTTCCTCCTTCTTTCTCATCCTAGACAAAATCTACAAGGGAGATTTTCCCTTGGGAAAACTCCACAAGAAGGTCCTACCACCAAGATCTAAAGGTTTCCTAAGGTTCCAAGGCTAGGGGTGATCAAGAGACAACAAGTCTTCCTTCTTCTTCCCATCTAAGGTCTAAAAATCAAGAAACCCCAAGGTAAGACTCCCTCACCTGTGGTATAATAGTTCCCTATGATTTCCATGATTTTTAGCATGATATATTGGTTAGTTTTCGAATTTGATGTTGAAAGGAAAGAACACCAAGACCCTCATGCTTAAGGGTTTCGGCCACCATGTTTTACAGGTCTATAATTATGATAAAAATCATGATAATGTTATTTAATGTTCCCTTATGATGTGTAGAGGTTAATTATAATTTTTGGGAATTTTTGGAGCACCCTAGAACACCCTAGGGTTTCGGCCAACATGAAAGAAACCAAAACTAAGAACCTTAAGTTTAAGGGTTTCGGCCACCATGATTTACAGGTCTATAATTATGCTAAAAATCATGATAATATTATTTAATGTTTCCTTATGATGTGTAGAGGTTAAGTATAATTTTTGGGAATTTTTGGAGTACCCTAGGACACCCTAGGGTTTCGGCCAACATGAAAGAAACAAAACTAAGAACCTTAAGTTTAAGGGTTTCGGCCACCATGATTTACAGGTCTATAATTATGCTAAAAATCATGATAATGTTATTTAATGTTCCCTTATGATGTGTAGAGGTTAAGTATAATTTTTGGGAATTTTTGAAGTACCCTAGGACACCCTAGGGTTTCGGCCAACATGAAAGAAACAAAACTAAGAACCCTAAGTTTAAGGGTTTCGGCCACCATGATTTAAAGGTCTATAATTAAGCCAAAAATTTTGACAATGTTAATTTATGTTCCCTTATGATGTGTGGAGGTTAAGTATAATTTCTGGGAATTTTTGGATTACCCTAGAGACCCCATATGTTTCGGCCAACCTCAAGGACCCAAGGGTTAGGGTTGAGCCTTTAACTTCAAGTATATGTTTATGTGTTGCCATGATATAAGGGTGATGTAGGGAACCATGTTAAGTTATATGCCCATGCTATGCTAAGAACCATGCTAAGTGATTATGTATGTTCATGATATGAATGATTCCATGATAAGTATGATAAGTTTATGTTCAGGATATGAATGATGCCATGATAAGAATGATAGGGTTATGATCACGATAAAAATGATGCTATGATATGTTAGGTTTATGATATGAATGATATGCCATGTTTTATGAATAATATGCATGTATGTCATGTCTTATGAATGAAGTTAAAGTACATGCCTTTAAGGCACAGCTATGATGTTAAGTATGATGAATGACAAGTATGATGAATGAATGATGATGAACGACAAGTATGATGAATGAAAGATGATGCTTATGTCGTTAGGGCATAAATATGCTAAACGGCATGGTCGATGGTTGACGGTACGACGGTCGAGAGGACCGGTAAATGGGCCGGTAGACGGGCCGAGCCGTAACAAATTATGCTATGTTAAGTATGCTATGAATGAATGATGAATGATGAAGCATGAAAAGTATTTTACTTTATGTATGGGCTTGTACCGGACCGAAGTATGGGTCCAAGGGATGGGCACCTTAAGGACACCCCGGTTTTGGACTACCGAAGCTGTCCACGGTTCTGGCCCTACCGGAGCTGGGTAACAGGGATGGGCACCTTAAGAACGCCTCGGTTCGGGGACTACCGACTATGCTGTCCTTACCCTAGTAGGTCGAGGCTAGCTACCTCGTATTTACTTAGGGATGCGCGCTTATGATGTATGTATGTGGTACAAGCCAGGGCCCAATGATATGATGAATATGTTTAAGCATTAAAAGTATGTTTTAAAAGGTTAAGCATCCTTATATATATGCAATTGTCTCATGCATTCATCCATGTTATGCATTATAATTATGATAAGAATATTATGCAAAGTAAGTTTATGCAAAGCAAGTTTATGCAAGATATGTTTATGCAAATGATTTTGTTTATGCTCATGTTACTATATGATGCCATGATTTGATTGTGTTTATGCTAATTTAGAATGCCATGATTTATCTATGTTCATGTTAGTTTAGGATGCCATGATTTATTTATGTTCATGCTAGTTTAAAATGCCATGATTTTATTTATGTGCATGATAGTTTAGGGTGCCATGATTTAATTATGTTTATGCCAAGTTAGAATGCCATGATTTGATTTATGTTATGTTCATGCTAGGTTAGGATGCCATGATTTAATTATGTTTATGCTAAGATAGTATGCCATGATTGGATTTATGTTCATGCTAGTTTAGAATGCCATGATTTAATTATGTTTATGATAAGTTAGAATGTCATGATTTTTTTTTAAGGATGTCCATACCAATTTATGATGTCATGTTCTAACTATGTTATACTTAGATAGGACGCCATGATTTTATTTATGTTCGTGCTAAGAATGTTTATGAAGTTATGTTTGTTATGTTTATGTCTACGCCAAGTATTGTGCCATGCCATGAAGGTTTATGGTTATGTTTATGCTATGCTATGAAGATGATTATGTTATGTTTACGCCATGACGAATGTATGCTTGGTGATGGAAAGGCTTATGTTCTAAGTAAAGCACTAAGTATGTAAAGCACTAAGTATGTAATGGCTTATGTGCTCATGAATGAATGATGAATGGTTTTAGTGAGTAGGAAAGAGTCTTACTAAGCCTGTGTGCTTATAGTCTTATTTCTTTATACCGCAGATCACGCAAGGGGACAGTAAGGAAGCAGCAAGACGGCATCAAAGAATGTGTGTGATAGTGACTTGGCCAAGGAGCAATATGGTTGCTCGTCTCATGATAGAACTTTATCTTTACTGTTATGTGTTTAAGTATGACTCTATGACATGATACTAAGTATGACATGATGCTAAGTATGACATGATGCTACGAATGACATGATGCTAAGTATGATATGATGCTAAGTATAAAGTTACTACGCTAAGTTCCCATGTTATAGTGCTAGAAATGGTAGTAAGTGCATGTAGGAGTAAGTTAAAGGTTTCCGCTGCATTATGATGTCTACATGCCCTAAGTTTGTTAACGTAACGCCGCTTTAGGAAAAAAAAGAAAAGAAAAAAAAAGCGGGCGTTACAAGGATGGCATGGATGTAAGCTGGAGGCTTGTGTGTGCATCAGAGGGACCGTTGATAGCAGGGACGATGAGCCGAGGGACGCGAACTTCGAGGCTTACGTGAAGGATGGCATGGAGGCAAGCTGGAGGTTTACGTGCGCATCCGAGGGACGAGGGCCGAGGATAAAGAAGGCATGAAGGTAACAGTCGAGGCTGCTGGTGAAGAGTCAACCGAGTTGTGAGGGTCTGAGTATGAGTGTTTGCACTCAGGGGCTAAGCCGGGAGGGTTCGAGTGCGGAGTGAAATGTACTCTGGAGTGTAACCCTAGGCTTAGGTTCGTACCAGTCGACTGCCCCAGGGGCAGTCGACTGGGGCAGTCGACTGGTGTAGGCTGGAACAGGCTGGCAGATTCGAACATTGTACTGTAATGGTCGAATCTGAGTGAGACCAGTCGACTGCTCCAAGGGCAGTTGACTGGTAGCAGCTGTTTCAGATTCGAGCCCTATTTAAAGGGGCTCGTTTCTTACTTTCCTGTCTTGACGAAACAAGCTTGGTTAAGGCTTGTTAGTAGTCTTCTTGTGCTCAGAGTGTGCTTGGTGTTGTGGCGAGGTTTATCCACCCACAAAGAGCGACAAGAGTTATTCGGAGGTTATCTGGGGATTGATCCACTGACGGATTCTTGGATTAGTCACCCGTACGGGGTGGATACCATGTAAATCTTCATTGTTAGCGTTGGTAAGTATTGTTTATTGTTTTTATTGTATATTTCGCTTGCGCAACTAACAACGTAGGTACAAGAGGAATCGAAGAAACGCTATTCACCCCCTCTAGCATACAGAAAAGATCCTACAATTGGTATCAGAGCTCTTATTGAGTTCTGAAGGGTTTTTCAAAAATCTTGTTGAGTTCTTGTTGGCACCAGGGGTAAGGTTGCTTGAGGCAATCATTTTGATGGTGTCAAAAGGGGAGAATTTGGGTGTTAAGTTAGGTTTGAGTTGAAACTTAAACTTAACTGTGATTGGTTTGTGAAACTTGTGTTAAGTTGAGAGAACTTAACTTGTGCTAAGTGTTAAGTTGAGAGAACTAAACTTGGGAATGAAAATGAGGATTGAAAATGGGAAAAAGTGTTGGTGCAGAAAGCACCAAAGTCAAACCTGTGTTTTGATAATGGCAACAGGGTTCAAACGTTAAGTCTTACTTGTTATCTAACATGTCACTTGAGTGCGCAGAGTAAAAAGCCCTAGCGAAGGACTGCTAGGCACTGGCGAAGGAATGCCAGAGTGAAAAGCCCTAGCGAAGGACTGCTAGGCACTGGCGAAGGAATGCCAGAGTAAAAAGCCCTAGCGAAGGAATGCTAGGCGCCGGGCGAAGGACAGCTCGGCATCCAAGACCTGGCAAAGGACCGTCAGGCAAAAGTCCAACCAGAGGAACGGTTGGCATCAGGTACACTCTCCCGAGATGAGTAGGTGAGGACGCGTTCCCCGTCGAGGGAACAGTAGGCGTCGGTTCGACCTAGGGTTCCATTTTGGAGACCCAAAGTCAGAACCAAGACAGCTAAGGCTGTATAATCTAATATTTTATTATTTTATTGTGTTTTGGACTAACCCTGGATGCAGGACCGAAGGAACGTGTGTCTGCAGCTCAGAAAGCCTCAAAGGAATGAGGCAACAGCTGACCAGGGCGCCCGGAGTGTTCCGGGCGCCCCCAAGGTGAACACAAAACACAAGAAAGCAAGATGGGCTTCGACAGTTCAACTCCCGGGCACCCCCGCTGCTCCCGGGCGCCCCCAGCGCTCCAGGCGCCCCCAAGTGCAAGCATCGAAACTCAACCCAGCGAAGCCAAGGGATAAGATTTGACCCGGTTAACCTGGGCGCCCCGAGCGCTCCGGGCGCCCCGGTCAAAGCGGATCCCGAAGATGAAGGGATCAGACGCTGACCGAGACCGAGCCGGATCAATCAACACGTGGGGGGCGCCCCCGACGTCCCGGGCGCCCCCAGGCCCTATATAAAGGGCCCTCGACCCCAAGCTTCAGACAACAATTTTTTCCAACGCTTCTACGCTCTTCTGCTCCTGCGCTCTGCTCCGGAAACCTCCCGACACGAGATTCAAGCGCCGACGACGTCCTCCCGCTCCGAAAATACCATCTACTCTGGACGTCGGTAACGAAGAGCTATTTTAGTTTACTGTACTAAATTCTGTAAAATCTTTTGTAAACCATTTTTGCGACATATAGAATTGCCCGCAGAAAACAGTCAACGACCGTGGGCCTTGGAGTAGGAGTCGCCCTAGGCTCCGAACCAAGTAAAACTGACTGTGTCTGTGTGTTTTCTTAATTTCCGCTGCGTACTTACTCTAAATTTTCCGAAAAACGATTTCCGATATTCACCCCCCCTCTATCGGTTCTCTCGATCCAACAAGTGGTATCAGAGCGGGGAAGTTCAAACTTGGTGCAACCACCAGTTTGAAATTTTTTTCGGATTTTTATTTTCTTTTTTTTTCGTTCGAATTTTCTTTAAATATTTCGTTCAAATTTTTTTTCTCGTTAATCGAGGTTGGTGCAACACCCCTCGCTAATTCATTTTATTCATCCCGCACTACTAATCCAAGACCTAGTCTTGGAAAAAAATTTTGTGTTGTTAGTTTTCTGTTTCAGATTAAATGGCCATGCAAGAAGGATTTAGCACCGCCAGACCTCCACTTTTCAGTGGAGAAGACTTTTCATACTGGAAAAGTCGAATGGAGGTCCACCTGAAAACTCAGGTGGACATGTGGATCATCATCCAGTCCGGACTAGAGATCCCCAAAAACGCCGAAGGAGTACCACAGACCTACTCAGAATGGGACAACACTCTGAAGCGCAAAATAGAAGCCGACGCAAAGGCGACAAAGACCCTACAATGCGGTTTAACAAAAGAAGAGCTGAACCGAGTGAGCCCCTTCAACAGTGCAAAGGAGTTGTGGGCAAAGTTGATCGAGCTGCACGAAGGAACATCAGACACCAGGATCAGTAAGCGAGACCTGCTCCTAAACAAACTCTACACCATTAAGATGGCCGACAACGAAACAGCAGCCCAACTCCACACACGAATCCAAGAATTGATGAATGGTCTTCACACTATAGGTCACAAGGTCGAAAACCGTGACCTAATAAGGTATGCCCTAAATGCATTCCCTAGAAATACCTTATGGGCATCTATGGTAGATGCATACAAGGTTTCAAGGGATCTCTCTAAAATTAAATTAGATGAGTTGTTTTGTAAGTTAGAACTTCATGAACAGACTAACTGCAATATGGCCGAGAAAGGAATTGCCTTTGTTGCAGGAAAAATTAGAAGATCGACAAAGAAGAAAGCACTCCAAGCAACCTGGGACGAATCTTCATCAGAAGAAGAAGAAGAAGAACCCCAGTCAAACCTACTAGCGCTGACCGCTTCAGAAGAAGTCGAGATCGAGTCAGAGTCAGAAAAGGACGATGGCAGACTAACCTTTTCGGAAGATGGCGAAATCAAGGTAAGCAGTTTCAATAAAAGTCAATTGAACGAACTTATTTCCTATCTTTCTCGAGACTTGGCGAAAGCCAAACTCCGAGTCGAATCTCTCCGACAGGAAGTAAAACTACTGAAAGAGGGAGCTGACTCAAAATCCTTAGCCGAGAAAGTTCAAGAAGGAACTCCTACTCAAGTTGAAAAACCTGAGAAAGAGAACTCCTCCCTGAAAACTCAGGTTAAGGATCTTAGAGCGGCGTTAGAACGATTCACTTCTGGTTCCAAGGGTCTTGACATGATTCTTGGAAAATAGAAGTCCATTCTAAATCGATCTGGACTTGGCTATAGAACCAAATCCCGACAAAGATCTTACCTTGCTGTACTGAATCAGTCCAGAAGTAAAGTTCAGGCATGGGTACCCAAACTGTGCCTAAACAAACCGACTGGATCAAATCAGTATTGGATCCCCAAGGACAAGATTCACATCTTGCCTAATTATTATCGTGGCTATAGTCCAGGGGGAGCCAAATTAAAAACTATTTTTATTGTCAAATAGAATTTAATTCTTGCAATTTGCCTGATTATTGTTTATTTAAACTTATGCAATTTACCATGCTCAGACTTAGGTTAGTATAAGGACTGAACAAACTTAACAGAAACTTGAAAACATAGTATTGGGTCGAGGTGAGATGATAGTACGTTAGGGAAACCAATTCTAATAAGATCAAGTTCACTTGGTCTCTTTAGACTGGTGAAACTAGCCGAAGCTACCGATCCAAAATCCAAACTAGTTAGACCAGAACTTTTTCAAAAATTAATTTTGAAAATGAAATTTCATTAAACGGCTTTGTCAAGGAAAGGGTTGATGATCCAATAAGGCTACGGCCAAAGAAGGCCTAGTGCCTCGCCAAGACCTGAAAGTTAATTTTTGAATTTCAAATTCAAATTACTTTTTGTAAAATTCAAATCTAACATAATTTTCAGTTAAGTATAGATTCAAACATCTCCTTTCAAAATAAATTAAAATGTTTTCAAAAATTAATTAAGATTTTCAAAATAAATCATGGTTTTCAAAAATTCTTTTATCAAAACCTGTCTCACAAAACCTATAAGGCTAACGTGATTGAGAACCCTAGATTGGGTGAGACAGCAGGATTAAGACTCAATTGGAAATTCTTTGATGCCTATATTATGAGTTAACCCTGTATTTAAGTCAAATCATGGTCAACATGGTTAAATCATGGTCAACACATTCAAACCACAGTCAAAGCAGTCAAATCAATTCAAACCATGGTCAAACCGATTAAACCATGGTTAATGATGACAAGACATAAAATTTGTCTTTACCTATACTATTCCGGGCGCCCAGGACCACGCGGGTGCCCCCCCCCCCTCACATACCTTTTCCTTCTCCCTAGGCAAAAAGCTGCCTCTACCTTTGACCAGGGCGCCCGGAACCACGCGGGCACCCCCATCGCTCTCAATGCAGCAAAAGCTGCAATAGCAGCCTGACGAGGGCGCCCGGGCTGTCCCGGGCACCCCCAACCAGTCAAAATACTGCCTTTGGCAGTAAACACTGACCGGGGCGCCCGGAAGCTCCCGGGCGCCCCCGATGATATGCCTATATAAGGCACCCGAACCTCCTTCTCTTCCCACACCAAAAATCCACTTCCTTCTTCACTTCTTTCCCTCCAAGGAGATCTTGCAAGCCCTCATCTTCAACCATGCCTCCCCGAGCTGCCCGATATAATTTTATTGCTATTAAATTAATTTTTTTTTGCAATTCCTTCAAACTTTCTTTAAATGAATAATTTCTTCTCTTAGAAGACGCCGACCAAACCCGGCCAACCCCGAGGCCGAACCAAGTCCTGACCCTAGGTTCCCTACCCTAGAGTTATGTAATAAGTTTGCACAAACCATTTACAAGCCTATTAAAACAAGCTATCTTAATAGGCACTTCATTACCCAATCATGCCCCGTAGCCATGAATATTATCAACTTCTATCAATTAGATAATATTGTCTTCTGCACTCATGCCATTAATGAATCCTTATGTGCAGAATTCTACAATAACATAATTCGACAAGATAATCTCATGTTTCACACTACTGTCCAAGGGATACCTCTGTCTATCACCCCTACTTTGTTGAACCGATTCCTTGGACTACGACCCTCTCAGTCCACATTTTGCTGCTATCCACCCAGGAATCCTCCATTTGATCCTCCCTACTCTCACATTACCTTAGACACCATCCACTCCTATTTCTATAGGGAAGAACCTCCCGCAAATAGATGTTTCCAAGCCGTTGAACTTCAGGCACAGGACTATGCCCTGTATAGAGTCCTGGTCCGCTGTATCTTACCACTCTCCACTAAAGATCTCGGGACCATGCGACCCTTTCATGTCTTCCTTCTATATGCCCTAGTCCATCACCTTGACATAGACATTGGACTCCATATGTTTCATACCATTCTGCATACGTCCAATGTCACGACCCAGGGACGAGTGCGCACACCATTCTACCACATCATCACTTCCCTACTTCATCACCACGGTCGTGACATTACCGTGGGTGAAATAACCGCCATGACTGACTTTGATGAAATAGGATTTAGGAACTTCTCGTTAGCGGGTCTAGAGGTATCGGCCACCGGGGTTCTGAGTTGGAGACGACAGCAGGCCGGGGCTCCGATCTAGCAGCAGCCCGAGCGCACATAGACGAGCCCGCTCCTCCGACACTCAACGATCGAGTGGCACAGCTGGAGACACATGTTCAGAGCCTCCGAGAGGAAGTCGAGGCCAATCATGCCGAGGACATGGAGACAAATCTGGGCTACTACACCGAGTATATAAGCGCCCTTAGAGCTGAGAGGGAGGCCAGAGAGGCACAGCATAGAGCTGACAGGGAGGCCAAAGATGCACAGTATCACGAGATGATGACCCTATTTTGATCCTGGCAGCCAGGCTCCTCTGATCATCCCGGTCCCTCGTCCTAGATTTGCTTAGTATTGTACCAGTACCTATTTGACTGCCCCTACTTAGTAGGGTTGACTTATGTTTGACTGCATTCTTGTGTTGACTATTCTATGTTGACTAGATTATGAGTACTGGATTCTTGTCTATTCAGCAGTTAGGATTGTGCTCTGTAGAATAGATTAACTCTACTGTTGATTTTTTTTGCTTTATTTGATTTAAAAATCAGTTTTGAAATTTTTTTGCTTTACTTGATTTAAAAATCAGTTTTGAAAAACTGTTTTATTAATTTCAAAATCAGTTTGTATTAAATCTTTTTTGACTTAGTTTTCTTTCAAAACTACCCCCTTCAAAACTAGGGCTTTTTCGCAAATGGACTTAGCCTAGGCCCTAACCCTAGAACTGCATGCACCTATAGAGTTAGAAGCCAGCATCTCACAAGCACTTTAGGATACTTTGATTGATAACCTAGAAAGGGTTAAGATGCTTAGGTCTTTGCCTTAATTCAAGATGCTTTAAGTCAGTGCATCTGCAGTAATTGGGGCACTAAATACAACTTATACAGTAATCAAGTTAAGTGTCAAGTTTAGAAAATCTAACTTGAACAGAAACACTTAACTTGACTAACCCTAGCGAAAACTACTGCTTATAACAGTTAGTAAGTAGCTAACTGGTTAGACAGGTCCCTACAAGAGAAAATTAACTGATTTGGTCTAAGTCTTGGTTCAGTACAGCAAAATCATACGAATATTTTTCCTTTATGAAAGTCATTTCTTTTATGCAATTTAATTTCTGCAATATCTATCTGTTTTTGATATATGGCAAAGGGGGAGAGATAGGAAAAGAGAGAGTTCAAATTTTTCTCAAACTCTCAAAATTTTTTCAAAAAGTTAGCTACTTTTCAAAGCTTTTCAAAACCTTTCTAGAAATACTTAAGTTTTTATTTTAAGAAAATCCTACTATGTACTTAAGTTCATTAAGTACTAAGTTTTTATAAGTATTTTTATAAGTACTTTAAGCTTAAGTTTTTTCAAAACTTTTATAAGTACTTTAAGCTTAAGTTTTTCAAAACATCCATAAGTACTTTAAACTTAATTTACTAAGTACTTAAATTGGTTCAAAATTTACTAAGTACTTAAATTGTTTCAAAATTTACTAAGTACTTAAATTGTTTCAAAATTCACTAAGTACTTAAATTGTTTCAAAATTCACTAAGTACTTAAATTGTTTCAAAATTTACTAAGTACTTAAATTGTTTCAAAATTCACTAAGTACTTAAATTGTTTCAAAATTTACTAAGTACTTAAATTGTTTCAAAGTTTACTAAGTGCTCAAGTTTTTCAAATCCTGCTAAGTACTTAACATAAAGTTTTCAAAACTTTTGAGTACTTTAAACTTAAGGCTTCAAATTTGTGTTAAGTACTCTAAACTCATGCTTTCAAAAATTCTTCTATGAACCTTTTAAAACTTAAGTTATCAAAAGATTTCCAAAGTTAAGTTTTCAAAGTGCAAAATAATTCTAAGTAAAGTTTTTAAAACCCCACGACGTTTTGAAAAATCTAGGGGGAGATTCCCTCCAGGGGGAGGGAACAAATTTTTATGTTTTTTTAAACTTAACTTTTTGAACTAGGGTTGCCATAAATCAAAAAGGGGGAGATTGTTGGTGCAGAAAGCACCAAAGTCAAACCTGTGTTTTGATAATGGCAACAGGGTTCAAACGTTAAGTCTTACTTGTTATCTAACATGTCACTTGAGTGCGCAGAGTAAAAAGCCCTAGCGACGGACTGCTAGGCACTGGCGAAGGAATGCCAGAGTGAAAAGCCCTAGCGAAGGACTGCTAGGCACTGGCGAAGGAATGCCAGAGTAAAAAGCCCTAGCGAAGGAATGCTAGGCGCCGGGCGAAGGACAGCTCGGCATCCAAGACCTGGCAAAGGACCGTCAGGCAAAAGTCCAACCAGAGGAACGGTTGGCATCAGGTACACTCTCCCGAGAGGAGTAGGTGAGGACGCGTTCCCCGTCGAGGGAACAGTAGGCGTCGGTTCGACCTAGGGTTCCATTTTGGAGACCCAAAGTCAGAACCAAGACAGCTAAGGCTGTATAATCTAATATTTTATTGTTTTATTGTGATTTGGACTAACCCTGGATGCAGGACCGAAGGAACGTGTGTCTGCAGCTCAGAAAGCCTCAAAGGAATGAGGCAACAGCTGACCAGGGCGCCCGGAGTGTTCCGGGCGCCCCCAAGGTGAACACAAAACACAAGAAAGCAAGATGGGCTTCGACAGTTCAACTCCCGGGCGCCCCCGTGCTCCCGGGCGCCCCCAGCACTCCGAGCGCCCCCAGCGCTCCGGGCGCCCCCAAGCGCAAGCATCGAAACTCAACCCAGCGAAGCCGAGGGATAATATTTGACCCGGTCAACCCGGGCGCCCCGAGCGCTCCGGGCACCCCGGTCAAAGCAGATCCCGAAGATGAAGGGATCAGACACTGACCCTGACCGAGACCGAGCCGGATCAATCAACACGTGGGGGGGGGGGCGCCCCCAGGCCCTATATAAAGGGCCCTCGACCCCAAGCTTCAGACAATAATTTTTTCCAACGCTTCTACGCTCTTCTGCTCCTGCGCTCTGCTCCAGAAACCTCCCGACACGAGATTCAAGCGCCGACGACGTCCTCCCGCTCCGAAAATACCATCTTCTCTGGACGTCGGTAACGAAGAGCTATTTTAGTTTACTGTACTAAATTCTGTAAAATCTTTTGTAAACCATTTTTGTGACATATAGAATTGCCCGCAGAAAACGGTCAACGACCGTGGGCCTTGGAGTAGGAGTCGCCCTAGGCTCCGAACCAAGTAAAACTGACTGTGTCTGTGTGTTTTCTTAATTTCTGCTGCGTACTTGCTCTAAATTTTCCGAAAAATGATTTCCGATATTCACCCCCCCCCCCCCCACTATCGGTTCTCTCGATCCAACAGAAAGCATAGGTTAAGGGGGAGGTAGCCTCTTGTTTGTTATGCTTTAATTTTCAATTGCCATTGTTTTTATTATCTCTATTGGTATTATGTTTACCTAACATAACATATTGCCACACATAAAAAATGTGGAGATTGTTGGGGCAATCGGCCGCCCTAAGATGATCTGGAGGATCATGAGTTTTGATGTGTGTGGTCAATATGGTTAAGTTATGATTTATTGTTGGACTAATATGTGTACATGAGTGTGCAGGCGTACAGGTACACATGGACTTGGTTGATGTCTTCGGGTGAAGGATGACATGGATGCAAGTTAGAGGCTTGCATGCGCATCCGAGGGACCGTTGATAGTAGGGACGATGAGCCGAGGGACGTAGACTTCGAGGCGTACGTGAAGGGTGACATGAAGGCAAGCTGGAGGCTTGCGTGCGCATCCGAGGGTCGAGGATGAAGAAGGCGTGAAGGCAATAGTCGAGACTGCTGGTGAAGAGTCAACCGAGTTGTGAGGGTCTGAGTATGAGTGTTTGTACTCAGGGGCTAAGCCGGGAGGGTTCGAGTGCGGAGTGAAATGCACTCGGGAGTGTAACCCTAGGCTTAGGTTCGTACCAGTCGACTGCCCCAGGGGCAGTCGACTGGTGTAGGCTGAAACAGGCTGGCAGATTCGAACGTTGTACTGTAACGATCGAATCTGAGTGGGACCAGTCGACTGCCCCAGGGGCAGTCGACTGGTAGCAGCTGTTTCAGATTCGAGCCCTATTTAAAGGGGCTCGTTTCTTACTTTCCTGTCTTGACGAAACAAGCTTGGTTAAGTCTTGTTAGTAGTCTTCTTGTGCTCAGAGTGTGCTTGGTGTTGTGGCGAGGTTTATCCACCCACAAAGAGCGACAAGAGTTATCCGGAGGTTATCTGGGGATTGATCTACTGACGGATTCTTAGATTAGTCACCCGTCCGGGGTGGATACCAAGTAAATCTTCATTGTTAGCATTGGTTAGTATTGTTTATTGTTTTTATTGTATATTCCGCTTGCACAACTAACAACGTAGGTACAAGAGGAATCGAAGAAACGCTATTCACCCCCCCTCTAGCGTACAGAAATGATCCTACAATATTATTTTATATCAGGCCTTTTCATGTCATAGATAACTAATCATTGAAGTTTATCAGGTATATCGGTTGCCCTCACTAGAAAAGACATTTTTTTTGCTTGGTATTGCAGACCGAGGTGCTTCGGTTTCTATCAATTAAACTAAAGCATCGGGTGACTTCTTTCTTGCTTACTTTTCAAATAAAAAAGAAGCTACCAGATTAAGAATTGAGGAGTTGCTTAAATTTTATACCAATAGAGTTGAAGTAGATGATTATGCTTTGTTATTTTGTAAATTCTATATTTTGTATATATTTATCTGTGTCTTATTTTCTTCTAATACATATAAGATCCCTTTAGGTCTTGTAGATATAATAGATGATTTTGACAATCTTGTTAGATTCAACAAGGTTGAAGTCATCCATCAATTTATAGCTCTACAATTACCTAAGATTGAGGACATATTTTTATCAACTCAAACATATCAGTCCAACATCAACCTCTCTTACCTAAAGGGATTTGTTGGTCTTTTGGCATTGAGTTTATTTTTGATGTTAAATTTAATAATATTTTACGGATATTTATGAATATGTAACACTTGTTATGATAAATTAGATGTGATTTTTGGAGCATGTTTCAATCCAGAAATCATACAATATTGAAGGAGCACGAATAAATAATTGAAGGAATATTCTTTCACAAATTAGTAAGGTGAGAGTCTTGTTCGATCGAGTCTCATCTGAAGAGGTAAATATAGATAATCAACACCTAACTTAGGTTAATATGCGATGTTTAACACTTGGCTATCAGGATTCATAAACTCTAGTACTTATCCTACAGGTTTACAGTTCGAATCCTGGGGAAGATAAAAATCCACTAGCTAGGGGTGAGAAGTACTTGTGAGTAATGACACGATCGACGGTCAACGACAAAAGAGGCCAAGTTGTTAGGCTGCCAAAAATGGAATTTGGCCGCCCAAGGAGCCGAGGAGTCGGATCGACAGGCCGGGTCGTTACAAATATTTTCAAGCTAAGGTATTTTTCATTTTGAAAGATCCTTTGAAAAATAAGTATTTTGAAGTCAAAATATTTTCAGAGATTAAGTTTAGATTTTAAGCAATTTTGAAGGAAAGGAATAATTTTAGAAGAATTTAATAACTATTAAGGCATTTTCAAACTTTTTCAAAAAATTCATTTTCAAGGCATATTCTTAAGGTCCATTAGCTTTTTGCACCAACAATGAGTTTTTATTTTTGAAAATACTTTGAAAAACTATTAGCTAAAGCATTAGTTTTCAAAAACAAATTTTTAAATTTACGTTTCTAAATATTTTCAATAAACATTAAAGGATTTTCAAAAGAAATATAATTTCAAATAATTTTGAAAATTATAATTGATCTTTTAATCAGAACTCCTCATCAACTTGACTCATTTCAGAAGTCCTTATTAACCAGAAGAAAAACTTTTCTTTGTGTTTTAGAAGTAGATCCAAGTTAAACGATCAACTAAATTAAAATTTTCAAAGTATTTTAAAAATGAATAATGATTGAGAGAGTAAAAATCATAGTGAATGACGTGGCACCTTGTTTGCACGATCTCCGATGAGTTCACCGTGCCCCCCAGGATATAGTTTGATTCGGGACGACGGTCGAAGACCGCCGATGATATTCAAGCGATAATCGGGCGTATACATATAAAGTGTCATGTCATGCTACATCATTCACTATGATTTTTACTCTCTCATTTTCACTCTCTCTATCATTGCTCTTTAAAAAATTTTCAGGAGTATGTTTCAAAAAAGATATTTTCAACATATGAATTTTCAAAAATAGATTTTCAGAAATATGCTCAAAAATATGCTAAGAGCCTATTTTGCAAAAGAGTTATTTTTTAAAAAAAATCAGAGAGTATTTTTAGAAGTGTTTTTCAAAGGATTTTCTGAAAAAAAAATTACTCCCTTTTTCAAAGACAATTTTTCAAAAGATTTTATAAGGATATTTTTCAAAGATAATGAAAAGACTATTTTTATCTTTCAATTTAGACTCCCTCTTAATCTGACACGCACTTAGAATTCTGTGTTAACCATAAAGTAAACTTCCTATTATGTTTTAAAGATAAATATAAAATTGAAAGAGTAAGTTGGTTAAGACATTCAAATATTTACATGTATTTTTCAAAGTTGATTTTCAAAAATGACATAAAAAGTAGATTTAGAAATATTCTCAAGAATCAATCCTAAGTTTTTCAAAATATTTATCCGAGTATTTTTAAAATTAATTTTCAAAGAGTGATTTAATTAGAGATTTTTCAAAAATTATTTTCTAAGAGAAAATATCTTTCTTCAAGTCAAGTATTTTTTAAAAAAACATTTAAAGTTTTTCAAACACTATTTTCTGAAATAATTTTAAAAACATTATTAATGGACTTAAAAAGATTTTACAAGAAAATATTTAAAAGAATAAGTTTCACAAAAAAATAAAATGATTTTCCAAAAAAAATAATTAAGCGTTTTTCAAAGATAATTTTGCAAACATAGTAAATGTAAAAGATTTTTTAAAAAAATCAGAATATTTTCAAAGCATTTCAACCCCTCTTCCTCCTTAACCTCATACTTCTTGGTTATCTTTGTTAGCTAAGAAAATCTTGTTGGTGCCGGAAGCACCTGATCGAACTTGATTTTGATAATGGCAAAGGGTTCAAAGATAAGTTTATGTTGTGATCTTACGGATTTACTAAGTGTGCAAGAAAGTCCTAGTTTATCTAGGCATGAAGTCTTGACCTGCAGGGTTGAGCACAAAGTCCTGAGGACTGAGCATGAAGTCTTAGCTGAGGGTTGGGCACCAAAGACCTGACCGAAGGTTGGGCACGAAGACCTGGTCGATGACTAGGCATAAAGACATGATCCGGAAGATCGAGCAGAAAACTTAGTTGAGCGAGACTACGGACAGAAGTAGGGACGGATCGAGGTACAGACGTCTCGAGATCTGAGAGCTTCATAGGCCGAGCAAAAGTCCGATCGGAGGTGCCGGCTGGAAAAACGTAACTTCTCCAGAGTGGAGTAGGTGAGGACGCATTCCTCGGAAGAGAGAATAGTAGGCTTCGGTCCGACCCAGGATTTCATTTGAAATGCAAAGTCAAGATCAGACAGCTCTGGCTGTGCATTTAATAAATATTATTATTTTCTGGACTAACCATGATTTCAGGTGTTGGAAACGGGATGACTAGAGAGGGGGGCTGAATATAGCCAATCAATGCAACCTTTGGCACTTAGCAAGTTTCTGCAACTTAGAAATCAGTAGCACAACGGAAAGAATAGAAAACAAGGTGTGCAGAAAACTAACGCGCAAACAAACCAAATACAGCTAGCAAGATCGCTAACAAGGAGGATTTACAAGGTTCGGGGATAACTTGTCCCTACTCCTTGGCGTGCCCTTAAGGTGGGCGATCCCTTGATCGTCGGCAGATCAAGCCCCGGTGATCACTGGATAAATAGCAACCTCCTTCTCGGTGGAGTAACCTCTCCATAGTGATTCAATCACAGATAAAGTTTAAGCACAAAGAAACAACAAGAAGGATCTTACTCAAACACTTATCACGGACAAGAACGCAGCAAGCTTCCCTGAGCTCCACCCGGTGGTGATCTCACGCAAGAACCCTTCTTCGTGTCTTCCCACTGTCGGACTCCAAGCTTCTCGTTCTCTCCTTCAAGCGCTCAAGTAATGGATGATTGCTTCTCAATCGCTTGCTCAGAATGATGAAAACTTCAAGAACACAGCAAGCACTCGTGGAGAACTTCAGGCGGTAAGAACTCAAAACCCAAGCTTTAGAACTCTACTTCACCGAAGCTGTCTCTCGTCCCTTTTGATTCTCCACTAAGCATCAAGTGACCTCATCTCCAGCAGCCTCCAGCTGCCTCACTGCCAATGCCAGCTACCACTGAACTCTTATTGAACTTCCTGAGCTCCCTCAGCCAAGCTTCAGTCAGCGGCTTCAGTCCTGCAGCTCCAGCCGTTGCAACCTGAGATGAGAAATGGACAAACCTGCTCCAAGGAAAGCCTCCATTGACTTCTCCTTGAGTGTTTGAATCCTCCCCTGTCACCTGCAGCTTAATCAGACTGTTAGAGCAGTATATCACACAGCAAATCAAATATCAGAGGCAAGCAGCAGCGAATCAGATACGGTCAGACGCGATCAGAGCGTCTGACAGTGCAATTTGAATTAAAGTGATCGGTCACCTGACCGATCAGAGAGCCTCCTGATCGGTCACCAGACTGATCAGGCTGGGTCTAGACCGATCAGGATCCGTCCTGATCGATCCCCAATGCTCAATCAAAAATCGTGATTTCTTTGAGATTCTTCTAGACCGATCACCAGACCGATCCCAGGTCGTGGATCGTTCACTGGACCGATCCACCCTTATATCGGGTGATTTCTGAGTTTCTCAGCCTAAGCCTTCTGATCGGTCAACTGACCGATCAGGGGTTCTCCTGATCGGTCACTAGTCCGATCAGATCATCACCAGACCGATCAGGCACCGTCCTGATTGATCTTAGTGAGAAACCCGCGAAGCTGGATCGTTCTCCAGAACGATCTGCACAATGATCCTGATCGGTCACCCGACCGATCAGGTGCAGATCAGCAGGGGAACTCAACCTCACTGTTTGCTCCCTGATCGGTCACCAGACCGATCAGGAGCCAAGCAGTGGGTGAAACACGCACTCCCTGATCGGTCACTGGATCGATCAGGAGCAGTACAGTAGGTTCCCAACCTCACTGTGTGCTCCCTGATCAGTCACCAGACCGATCAGTCATTGCTGGATCGGTCACCCGACCGATCCATGTTGGAGCAGCGTGCCAGATTCCCTGATCGGTCACCAGACCGATCCAGGGACTTAAACTTAGCCCTCCAAGCTAAGTTTCCATCCACCTTAGCCCTCCAAGCTAAGGATTTTTCCATCTAACTCTCCAAGTTGGGAATTTGCACCTAACCCTCCAAGTTAGGACTTTTCACCTAGCCCTCCAAGCTAGGACTTTTCACCCAACCCTTCCGAGTTAGAACATCATCCAACCTAGCCCTCCAAGCCAGGACTTTTTCACCTAATTCTCCAGGATGGGAATTTGCACCTAACCCTCCACGTTAAGACTTTTCACCTAGCCCTCCAAGCTAGGACTTTTCACCCAACCCTTCCGAATTAGGACTTTTCCAACACCTAGCCCTCCAGACTAGGATTTTCAACACCTAACCCTCCAGGTTAGGATTTTCCAACACCTAGCCCTCCAGACTAAGATCTTCAACACCTAACCCTCCAGGCTAGGATTTTCCAAACCATGCCTAATCCTCGATCAGGACTTAAACATGATCATAGTCATCAACCTAAACTTAAATCGGTGTCAACACCAAAATAACAATCAAGGCCAGACTGCATCAACATCAGGCTCATAAGATCAATTGGCCGCATTGGGGGTGCCTGAGAGGACTCAGGTGCCCGAGAGGCCAGGCTCCGAGAGGTCTTAGGCGCCCCAAGTTGGTTTGCTCAACGCTGGCAAAGTTGAATTGGTGGTTGCTGATTAGGCGCGCCACATCAACACTGAGGTGCCCCAGTGCTCTCAGGTGTCAGAGAGTGGATAAGGTTTGGCCGAGTCAGAGGATAACGACGCGGCTGGATTGCTGATGTAGAGGGCGCCCCATGAGCACTCGAGCGCCCGAGTACCAGTATATAATGGGTTTCACCCCTTGCTTTAAACATCAATTTAAGCACTCATAATTACTGCAATCAAGCTTCCATGCTCAAGTTCTCTGCGCCAAAGAAGTCCGAGATTGATGACACGCCGCTTCAACAGCCAATCGAGTTCTTCTTCCCTTAGCAAGTGTCGTCGATATAACCTTTTTATTTTCAATTTTGTACTTAATCCTCATATCTTGTAAATCATTTTTGCGCATTATAGAATTACCCATGCAAACGATCAAGGACCATGAGCCTTCGAGTAAGGAGCCGTCATAGACTCCGAACCAAGTAAAACAAAGTGTGTTAGCATTGTTTTAACTTGTTATTTCTTATTTCCGCTGCGCTTACTCTCGATTGATATCTGAAAAAATTCATATCGATATTCACCCCACCCCCCCTCTATTAATCACATCGATCCCACAAGTGGTATCAGAGTGGTTGCTCAATTTCGGTGAAATCGCCAGTTGAGCAGTTTTTTCAGATTTTTCGTTATTTATCTATCAGAAAATGTATTATTGTCTTTTTTTGATATTTCTTTTTGGTTCTTTTTTTGATCGTAGATTTTCTCGTTTCTCAAAGTTGGTGTAACACCACTCGAGATTTACTGTTTATATATTTTCATACCGCACTACTAATCCAAGACCAAGTCTTGGAACAAGTTTGTTGTTTTTGTCTTTTCAGGACTCTTTATGGCCAAGCAAGAAGGTTACTGCACTGCCTGACCTCCTCTCTTCTCAGTAGAGGATTCCAGTTACTGGAAGAGCCGCATAGAAGTCCACCTGAAAATTCAAGTGGAAATGTGGATCATCATCCAGGCTGGACTGGAAATCCCTAAAAACGTACAAGGCAAATTTCTAAGATACAATGAGTGGGATGCTCCACTAAAGAAAAAATTGAAGCAGATGCAAAGGTAATGCAGACCTTCCAGTGTGGCCTTAAAAAGGAAGAACTCAACCGCGTTGGTCCCTTCAATAGTGCAAAGGAGCTCTAGAGCAAGCTGATTGAGTTGCACGAAGGGACGTCGGATACCAGAATCAACGAGCGGGATTTGCACCTCAAAAAACTCTACAACATTAAGATGCAAGACGGCAAAATTGCTGCATAGCTTCATGCACATATCAAAGAGCTAATGAATGACCTTCACACCATCGGCCATAAGGTAGAAAATCGGGACTTAATTAGGTATGCGTTAAACTCTTTCCCCAGAAACTCTTTGTAGGCATCTATGGTATTGCTTACAAGGTTTCAAGGAATCTTTCAAAAATTAAATTAGATGAGTTATTTTCAGAACTTGAATTACATGAGCAGACTAATTCTACACAGGTCAGAAAGGTATTGCTCTTATTGCAGGTAAAGTTCCAGGCAAAGTAAAAAAAGAAAAAGCCACAACCAATAGCCAAGTCTGATTCTGAGAAGGAATTTGACGAAGACAATATCAACTACCCTAAGCTAGTCAGAATTGCTCAGAATTATTACAAGATGCACAAAGGACAAAGAAAGAAGAAGAATATGGTTCAGTCAAAGGATGATCAACTGAACCAAGCACGAGTCAAAAAGGCAAGACGGGCATCACCTGTTATGGGTGCAACAAGAAGGGTCACTTCAAATCAGAGTGTCCCATCTTAAAGGAGGTCAAGAAGTCATGGAGAAAGAAGGCACTCCAAGCTACGTACGATGAGTCATCTTCGGAGGACAAAGAAGAAGCACCTCAATCCAACCTCCTCGTGTTGACGGCATCGGAAGAACTTGACACCGAGTTCGAAGTAGAGCCGAAAGAAAGCCACCCAACCGAAACACTATCAATGTCAGAAGACGGTCAAATCACTATAAGGGGTTTTCCTGAATCTGATTTATATGACTTTATTTCTTATTAGTCACGTAAGTTGACCAAAGTCAATGTCCGGGTTGAGTCCCTCCAAAAGGAGGTAAAAGCCCTTAAGGAGGAGACTAACTCAAGCTCCTTAACTGAGACTATTTAGGAAGGAACCTCAACTCAAGTCCAACAACTTGAGGAAGAGAATTCCTCTCTGAAAACTCAAGTGAAGGAACTTAGAGTTGCACTAGAGCGGTTTACCTCGGGTTCCAAGAATCATGACATGATTCTTGAAAAATAGAAATCCATACTCAACTGATCCGAACTTGGCTACAAAACCAACTCACGATATAGATCTTATTATTCTATGTTGAATCATACTAGAACTCGAGTCTAAGCATGAGTCCCTAAGCTAAGCTTGACTAATCAAGCAGAACCAAATCACTATTGGATCCCCAAGGATAAAATTCATATCTTAGATAATCCATATCGAGGCATTAGTCCAAGGGGAGCCAATAGAAAAATAATTTTTATAATTAGATGATTTCCTTGCATGTCTTTCTGATTTATTGCTTGATGATTATTTATTTATTTTATCTACAAAATTGTTATGCTTAAGAATAGAAATTGTTAGTTAAGGACCTGACTAGATTGAAACTTGCACAACCTAGTATTAGGATGGGGCGAGATGATAGTACATTAGGGAAGCCTGTCTAAGGAGTCAGGTAGGGTAAGGCGTACCCTATTTGGTCTTTTTAGCCCGGTGGAATTAATCGAAGCTACCTCGCCACATCCTCGACTACTTAGACCAAGGTTTCTCAAAGAATAACTTGAAAATAAAATTTCTTTAAAAGACTTTGTCTAGGAAAGGGTCGTTGCTCCGATAACCAAGAAGACCCTTGTGCCTTGCCAAGACATGGAAGCTGATTATTCAAACTTATTTTCAAATTACTACCTGTTAAACTTGAATCTAACTCAAGATTCAATCAAATCATAGTTTCTAATTAAAAATCAAAGATAAACTTTGATGCATCTCACAAAACAGATAAGGGTCCCTGTTTTATCACTTAGAAATGGGTGAGATACTTAGAACCTATAAGATTAGTCCAACCCAACCAACCTCACAAACCTAATCAATTTCGCCTTTAATTTATTAAACCTAATTTAAAATGTTATCCTTATTTAAACCTAATTTAAAAATCAACTTAATCCTTAAAAAAAAAATCTAAAACTTAACTTAAAATTCAAACTTAATTTTTCAAAAATTTAAACTTTACTTAATTCAAACTTATTTTTTTCTTTTTAAAACTTAACTTAATTTAAAATTCAAACTTAATTTTTCAAATTTTAAACTTAACTTAATTCTAATTTAAAATTTAAACTTAATTTTTCAAATTTAAACTTAATTTAAAATTCAAACTTAATTTTTCAAATTTAAACTTAATTTAAAATTCAAAATTAAATTTTCAAAATTTAAACTTAACTTAATTTAAAATTCAAACTTATTTTTTTAGATTTAAACTTAATTTAAATTCAAATTAATTTTTCAAATTTAAACTTAATTTTTTAAAAATTTAAACTTAATTTACAACTCAAACTTAATTTTTCAAAAATTTAAACTTAATTTAAAATCAAACTTAATTTTTTAAAAATTCAAACTTAATTTTTCAAAATTTAAACTTAACTTAATTCAAAATTATTTTTTTAAATTTAAACTTAACTTAATTTAAACTTAATTTTTTAAAATTTAAACTTAACTTAATATAAAATTCAAACTTAATTATTTTAAATTTTAACTTAACATAATTTTTTTTCAAAAATTTAAAACTTATTCTTAACTTTTCAAAACTAATGATCTTACTTAAAGTTAACTTAAACCTTAATGAAATATTTTTCTATAAACCCTACCTTAATGAAATATTTTTTATTGATTGTGTGCTTGATTGACAAGTCAATTATTTGCTGGTCAACCGTGGTCAATCGGGTGCCCCGATACTTTTTCTACCCACACACGGTCTTCGAGGCGCCCCTGGTTTTACAAAACCACTGGTGCTAGTCAAAAACCATTGCCACCCTACTAACCCAGGGCACCCACCACTTTTTCTTCCCCATGCACCCTTAAGGGCACACGGGCGCCCAACCAGTGGTTATATAAACCACCGGCCAACAACCCCTCAAACCACTCCAAGGCACCCTCAAAAGCCTCTTCTACAGATCTTCTTCTCCCATTTTTCCCTTTTAAGCATTCTCCGAGTGGTCGCGATCGAACAAGGGTCACCCTCTCTTCCTAATTTCCGACTATGTCTCCTTGGTACAATTCTAATCTAAATTTTTCCTTAATTTTCAAAAATTTTAATTATTATGCAATTTATTTTATTTAGAAGACGACGTGTTACTCAGGCTAACCCCGCTACCGAGCCCAACCCAGACCCTAGGTTCCCATCATTAGCTCTTTTCAACAAATTTGCAACCACTATCTACAATCCCCTCAAAACCCATTACCTTAATAGAGACTTCTTTAATCAATCATGTCCCTTAGCCGTAGGAGCTAGCCATTAATTACTATCAACTTGACCCATTAGTTTATTGTAATAGTTCAATAAATACAACCTTATGTACAGAATTCTATAACAACCTAGTCAAAATTAATGACTTTAGCTATTCTACCTTTGTCCAGTCCCTTCCTCTTACTATTACCCCTGCCATATTTACTCAGTTTATTGGACTACGACCCTCTCAGTCCACTTTTGTCTATTACCCTCCTAGGGATCTTCCCTTTCCTACTCCTTACTCTCATATCACCCTTGATACACTTTATTCTTACTTTTTTTTGGGTGTGAGAGACCCTACTGTATCGACCTTCCAATGCGTCGACCTACGTATCCAGGATTACGTACTCTATCGAGTCTTGGTCCGCTGCATTCTACCATTAACCTCTCAAGATGCAGCGGTTATGCGACCCTTTCACTCCTTCCTACTTTACGCCATGATTCACCGACTTGATATAGACATCAGAATCCATATTTTCCAGACGATCATCTACACGTCTAGTATCTCCACTCGATCGAGAGTCCAGACACCTTACTGTCATATCTTGACCACACTTTTCCACTTTGACGGATGTGACATTTCCGCTGGCGAGATTACTAGGATGACGGAGTTCGATGAAGTAGGTATTAGAAACTTCTCCTTAGCAGTGATAGACGTCTCGACCGCCGGGGTCATCCGTGGAGACGACGAGCAGCTCCACCACAGGATGATTCGAAGGACGATGAGGACTTCGATGCCGAGGACTTCATTGTCGAGATCGAGGTGGAGATGGAGCACATATCGACATCTCATCTTCCTTTGACTACGGATCAGTGCCTTTCACGAATTGAGCAGGAGGTTCATAGTCTTCGGGAGGAGATAGAGGCCCATCATGTGAAGAGGATGGATGTTGATCAGGCCCTCCACGTAGAGATGATGTCTATGTTTCGATCATGGCATCCCGGCCCCTCTTCTTTGTAGGCTTGTTTGTATTTTGACTATGGGTGGATCTGGACTTAACTTGTCTGTTAACTTTCATATATGACATAGTTGATTATGGTTGACCTCTATTGACTTGCCTTGTTTATTTTACTGTGCTCAGTAGAATATTTTTATTTATTCATTTATTTTTAATTAGAATCATTTTTTTAAAACAATCATTTTCAAAAATCTTTTTCTTTAGCTATCATTCAAAAACTATTAATTGTTTTTCAAAAATTCATATTTTTAATCCATGTTTTTTCTTGTTTAACTTTTTATTTAATTTTTTCAACTTAGTTTTTCAAAAAATTATCCCCTTTAAAACTAAGGATTTCTTCGCTATGGACTTAACTTATAACTTAACCCTAGTTTGCAAGCTTTTATAGACTTAGAAGCCAATATCTCACAAGCACATTAGGATACTTTGGTTGACAACTTAGACTGGGTTGAGATGCATAGGTCTATGCCTTGACTCAAGATGCTTTAAGTCAGTGCATCAAAAGTAGCTGGGGCATTAAATACAATTGAAGATCAATCAAGTTAAGTAATCAAGCTTAAAAAGTCTAACTTAATCAGAATACTTGTGACGACCCACTTCTCTACCCTATACTTAAGCCGGATCGTCGCTCTTTACTACCTTTACCTTTCCTCACTTAACCTTAACCTTTGACTTCACCTTAGACCTTGGCCTTAGGTTACCACTACATGACTTCAAGAACTGAAAACCATTTCCAAAGATCCACAATTCATATACTTTCAAGACATACAAAGATATAACACCATGTCTATACTCTATGCTAGTTTTATAAACATCCTAGCAACTCAAAACAAATCTAATGACTTGAAATTAGAATCTTTGCGGAATTTAACAAGACTACCAAACCATATGAAATCATGCTAAAGATTGTATCAACCTTTGACTCCATGCGGAAATAAACACAATGTTCACATTTTACCAATCAAAATATTAAACTCCAAGTTTCTAAACTTCAGAATCAAAATATTAAATATCTAAGCCTTAACCCAACGGATCTCTTCCACGGTTCCACCGCCACTGAGCATCAATGCAAGTCCTGGTCACCTCCATAACTTATGCTTTTTCTTTACCTTTATCTACAATAGGAGGAAATGCAACTAATAAGCAAAATGCTTAGTAAGTAAATCCTAAACTCACAAATCCATGCTATCAACAATAAACATGTTCAGTTCCAAGAATGCTTACTTCCAAAATACATGCACATGGGAAAACTTTCATATTCTTATCATGCTCAATCATGTTAAAAAATATTACTTGCATAAAACATTTGCAAACTTAACATGCTCATACATTAAAACACTAACCTCCTTACTCTTACTCCTTATCATGCTTGCAAAGTATCAATGTGAACTTATTGAAATAAAGACATGTACTCAAAGCTAAAACACTTGTGAATACTTATAAACTTGAAAATAATATTCAACTTTCTTTAGGCCTTGACATTGTACCATGGTATCAATGTACCAATTGTGCGCTTCTCTAATAGGTTGTGGGATAGCTAGACACCACACCCTATTAGAGTTTCTTTCGAACTTTCGGTGGGCCTTCCATTTGCCCGGTACATGTCACTTTCTGAAAATAAAATACTTTCTTACTTACAGTACTTATACTTATCAACTATCTTACTTTTGCATAAATTTTGCACTTAAAACCCTTTACCTTTCTTACTTGGGACTTTCATCGAGCACCTTGCGTGCCCTTAATCCCAACCTCATTTTTGGGACTTTTCAAAAATTAAATCTTATCATGCTTAGTTTACATACACCAAATCTAAACCAATTAAATTTCTATCATGAGAAAACATACATCTTTAAGAGCTTAAAACACACGATAACCATAATCATAAAGCATGCATCATAAAACATGGTTCTACAACAAGAACTTACATACGAAAACTACTCCTATTGCAGGTGAGTGATCTACTTACCCTTATCTTGAAGAAAACTCACTAAATCGAGGTATAAACCTATCGTAGAACTCCTCTCTTCTTCCTTGTGAGAAAACTCCACTCTTTGGCCCTAGGGAGAAACCCTAGATTCTCTCTACTCAAGGGGAAAGAGAAGAAGAAGAAGAACTCCTTGGCTTCCTCTGTTTTCGCAGCCCCTCCCTCGCCCTCTTCTCGCACGCAGCCGCCAACAAGACCTAATCCCCCTTACGTGACTTAAGCGGGGTTAATATATCTCTTAATGAAAAGGCTAACTACCCTATAACATTATTTCTCTCCATCCTTTTTTGTGCTTGATACCCCTGGCCTTCTGGTTAGCCGAGCCCGCTAAAGGCCTTGGCCAGTCGCGTGGTCGCGAGGTTGAACCTCTCCGCGACCAATAATTAATTTTTTTTTCTAATTTTATTCCGAAAAATGCTAGAAAAATTCCTAAAAATCCATAATAATACCAGAAAATTATTGGGTATTACAATACTTAACTTGACTAACCCAAGTGAAAGTTACTATTTTTAACAGTTAGTAAGTAACAAACTAGATCAGACAGGGACCCTAGGAGTTAAGATTTGGTTATTTTTCAAATTATTTTTTTAAAATTATTGTATGGTTTACTTTTCTTATACTTAAATCATGCGTAAACTCAAATGGGTATATTAACTTGGTTCAAATTCTTTTTTTTTGCATTAGTTCTCTGTTATTGATTCATTATTTCAAAATTGTTACTTCGAACTTATCATTTGCCTTCTTAAAACATAATTCTTGACATTTTTTACTTAGAATTATTTGTGTTCAAAATTTTTTCTTATGTTTTCAAAACTCACTGCCTCTGATACTCAATTATTTTAAAATTGTCTCTTTCTCCTTAATCAAAATTTTTCAAAAAGGGGGAGAGTAGAGAAAAGTAAATAATCTTTCAAAGAATATCAGTTACAAATATTTTTTTATATATGGCAAAGGAGGAGAGTATAAAAAGTAATATTAAAAAGTTTTTTCAATTTTTTCTTTTCTAAAATATTGTTTTCACTTTAACTTAGAGTTTCTTTTTAAATGATTCTCAGAAGTTTTCAAAGTACTTTTTCAAAATTATACTTAGACTTTTTTTCAAAGAAGTTAGAAAATCTTTCAAATTGAAAATTGCATGTTTTTCAAAAGCTTCAGGGGGAGAATTTTAAATCAAGGAGGAGCTTTATGCACTATTTCAATTTTACAAGGTTATCTTTCAAAAATTACAAATGATTTAAAAACAAGGGAGAGATCACTTATCAAGGGGGAGAGTTAAAAAAATTCCAAAATTTTCAAACCTTAAGAAAAATTGCTTTAATATTTGAATATATTGCTTAACTATGTTTCATTTCTTGCTGATATATTTTTAACTTAACTTTTGAGCTGGGTTGCCATAAATCAAAAAGGGAGAGATTGTTGGTGCCGGAAGCACTAGATCGAACTTGGTTTTGATAATGGCAAAGGGTTCAAAGTTAAGTTTGTGTTATGATCTAACGGATTTACTAAGTGTGCAGGAAAGTCATAGTTTACCTAGGCACGAAGTCTAGACCTGCAAGGTTGAGCACAAAGTCCTTGTCGAGGACTGGGCACGAAGTCCTAGCCGAGGGTTGGGCACCGAAGACCAGACCGAGGATTGGGCACGATGACCTGGTCGGGCACGAAGACCTGATTCGGAAGATCGGGTAGAAGACTTAGCTAAGCGAGGACTATGGACAGAATAGAGATGGATCGAGGTACAGACGTCTCGAGATCCGGGAGCTTCGGAGGCCAAGCAAAAGTCCAACCAGATGTGTCGGTTGGCAAAAGCCAACTTCTCTAGAATAGAGTAGGTGAGGATGCATTCCCCGAAAGAGGGAACAATAGGCGTCGGTCCGACCTAGGATTTCATTTGAAATCCAAAGTCAGGACCAGATAGCTCTTGCTGTCAAATATTCATGTATTTAATAAATATTATTATTTTTCTAGGCTAACCCTGATTGTAGGCTCAGAAGATCAGTTGGTCGCATTAGGGGCGCCTGAGAGGACTCAAGCACCGGAGAAGCCAGGCGCTCGAGAGGTCTCGGGCGCCCAGGTCGATTTGCTCAGCGCTGGCGAAGCTGAGTTGGCGGCTGCTGATCGAACGTGCCATATCAGCACTTAGGCGCCCCAGAGCTCTTAGGCGCCCGAGAGTGGATAAAGTTTGGTCGAGTCAGTGGATAACGACGCGGCTGGATTGCTGATGTGGAGGGCACCCCCATGAGCACTTGGGCGCCCAAGTAACAGTATATAAGGGGTTTCACCCCCTTGCTTCAAACATCAATTCACACACTCAGAATTACTGCAATCAAGCTTCCGTGCTCAAGTTCTCCATGCCAAAGAAGTCCGAGATCGACGATACGTCACTTCTACGACCAATCAATTGACATCAAATTTCACTATTGCAAGGGAATCAAAGTCCTCCCCCTACAATAATTAAATTTGTAATAAGACCTAAACTTAATCAACCATTCTCTCTCCCTTTGTCAAACACCGAAAAGGGTATGGTTATTAAGTTTTAACATAACTCCCCCTTAAACAAGGGTCTCTCACCAAACCCAAAATAACGAAAGGTAAGTGTTGAATTGCATATGAATGACATATACCATAAATGTATCATGGCAACAATGTATATGCATCATACGACAATAAGTAAAGCATCTTCATCAGACTGATGATTGATACAGAAAAATTTCTGATTTATCTGTGGACCGATCAGATTTCAAAAAATTTTTAGAAACTCTGATACGTTCCAGATCAGACTGCATTAACAATTCGATATTTTAGAAAAATTTCTGAAACATGATTTGAATCCCAAAACGGCTTTGTCTAAGCCATAAAGTTTCAATTCTCAAGTATCTGTATTGAGAATAGAGTAAATGGGAAAAAGTTTTCATGTATCTGTCTAGAATTTATTCCTCATCAAGAATCAAGAGTCCTTATGGATTTAAAATGTTCAAAACAGTTTTGTATTAAATTAGTATTAGGTTTGTATCAGTAAGTTCCAAGTATGTTCTTGGAATAATCAGATTCGTATCTGTATTTTCCAAGTGTGTTCCAAGTATGTTTATAACATGTTTGCTCCAATCAATTTTGATAATCCATAGATCTAAGTTTGTCTTAACCATAGACCTAATTCTCAATTCTATGGATAATTCATCAAGATTGAATTAAATTTGATAATACATAATCCCAAGTTTGTATCAAGTCTAGAATCTTAATTCTCCATTCTATTGATAATTCATAGATTGGATCAGAAAATTCATAGTCCCAAATTTATATCAAGTTCATTTTTCATAGACCTAATTAGATTGGAGTAATCTTGATAAATCATAGTCCAAATGTATACAAATACAAATGAGAAAATTTTCCAGTAACACCAATAAATAGAGTAAATGGGAAAAATTTTCCATATACCTATATTGTGTATGAAGTTTATGATTTCCATTTACTTAACTCCAATCATCTAAATTCGAGATGAAAAAGAACCATTCTGTTGGTGCCCCGGCTGGTTTTGATGTGATCAACTAGGTTATACTACAAGAAAAAATACTTTTAATGACATTGAAAAGTGTCATCATATATCACTTATACTGACATTTTTGATATAGTGACATTAAGTTAAAATGTCCTCTATAGTGATGTCGTCTAAAGTCTTATCACTTATGACAATTCTTAATGTCACTATAAAATACAAATAGTGACAATACTAATAGCATGAATAATCGTTATAGTGACAAAAAATAGTGTCACTATAAGATTTATAATGACATTTATATATGTCGTTTTATTATAGTAATGATGACAAATTTATATGTCCTTTAAAATTATTTATCAAGACAATTATAAGTGTCTTGAATTTCATTTATAGTGACAATTCTTAATGTCACTATAAAATAAAAATAGTGACAATACTAATAGCATAAATAATTATTATAGTGACAAAAAATAATGTCACTATAAGATTTATAATGACATTTATATATGTTGTTTTATTATAGTAATGATGACAAATTTATGTCCTTTAAAATTATTTATCAAGACATTTATAAGTGCCTTAAATTTTATTTATAGGCATAATAAAAAATGTCACTAATGATAGTTTAGTGACATTAACATGAACACAAATAAAAATTTTAAATTGAAATTAAAGTGTTAATCAATAATTGCCAATTTTTTTTGCAATACAAGACTGTCAAATTAGTCACCTCAAAAAATATCTATATATGCACTAATCACAATCACAAATGTACCCAATGTATTTAGTTTAAGAACTAGTAAAAAATTACAATCTCTCTTAAAGCCTAAAGCAAAACATAACCAAATTTCGAAACTTTACTGCATCTTCAATCTTCAACCGTCATATCTTAAACAAAATCCAATATTCATGTGACCTAAAAAAAATCATATATTAATTAGTTTGTGTAAATGAAATAAAATTAAAGAAGTATATAATAAAGAAAAAAAATTATAATCTAGATCTAGATTTTTTTTCATAAGCAAACCAAACCAACAAATGCTAAAACTTAAGTAGAAGGCAAGCTGAACACGGTAAGGTTGCAAAATGAACATGATAAACAATCAACCAATAGATTTGAACACGGTAAAAGAATATAATGCACTGATAGTGGAATATAATGCACTAATAATGTCATGCCATGCCATGCCATGCCATAGTCAAATATAAAGAAAATTGTCAAAGAACTAATAGTGGAATGATAAAATGAATTCTGTTTGTTGGTCGCATAGCAAACTGTTCAATAGTATCTGAAGCATAAATCAGTAGATAAAGCTTGTTTGCAATCTATATAATGAGGCATATAAGTAAACAAAAGCTAGTGTCAATGAACTTTATAAAATGACAGTAGCATTGACACTAGCATTTTAACCTGCTAATTCAGCAATGCTAGTGTCAATGAAAAAGCATTTAAACTTTTTCTATTAACATGATCTTACTATTACTATTAACCAAAGCCACGATGCTTGTGTTAATCACATAATCAATGAAAAAAAAGTTTCATTCCTGAAGTCTTCTTCATTAACTATCAACTGCAAATATAATTAATATTCATTTTATAAGACATTAACATAATGACTTCAACAATGGTTCCATGATCAGTTCCTTTTCATCAGTAGTGTAAACTTTCATTCCTGAAATACAATTTAAAGGTACATAAAGAATTCTACATGAATATATATGCTAAGGTAACCAAATATCAATTTTATGGAATGCTAACATAAAATGATAATATAATTCCATTGAAAACCATTACTGAAGTTTCACAGCAGACAAAGTCAAAGTTCTATGAGTAAAAAAATATATATAATAAAATTCACATGAAATGACATGGACATTTACAAAGTATATATGATCATTCTAAGCTTTAAATGCATTAACAAAGTCCAATAATCCGTTTATTAATTTCCTAGAGATCAAATGTGAGATGATGCAGTATTCTCAGCAAAATGGATTAGCTCATCTAATATTTTGAAATTAACAAAAAACAAGTCTAGAAGCCATGTAACACCAGTGACAAAAATTCTAACCTTGAAGTGTAGGTGGCAAACAACCTAAAGTGAGTGTTTCAAATTCAATAGAGTCAATTTTGTACTTGGCAGTATTGTCAGCAATAATTGGTTTTGCTATCTCCATTGCAGTTTTGCAAATTGTCTGCACAAGCACAATGAAGATAATTATTGAATACAAGAAATTCTATCACATCCACTAAATACTTTAGAATAATTATAGAATTCTAAGGGCATTCACCTTGTCAAGATAAGGCCACGTATACTCTAGAAACGTGTTTAGCCAGTCAACCTAAAAGGACAATGATAATACGTTTAGTTTTGAGAGTGAGTGTAAGAGAAATTGTTAACAGAAATCAGAACCTAAATTGTAGAGAGAAAAGGAGAGTTTTCTTACTCGATCAAAGTCTGGATTTTTCACCCATAAGGGAATTTCTGGAAACATTTTCTCCAATGCAGTAGAATCATATTCAACAAGTGGCCGAATTAATTTCAGGATCCTGAGAATATGAACGTCAATAATGAGCAACACAACACAAGACGCAATACTGCTTACATTCCATTGAGTTTCCTTCCTTCTGTGAGTAGAAACAGCCTTTAACCTAGCCGCTCAGTATACCAAGCTATTTATTAATTGTGGAGAAGATATAAGCACATAACAGAAATCACAAAGCTAATATGTAAGGATGGAACATATGAAAATATCCCATGACCTATTAATGTTGGTAGACTATAATTATCATAAATCAACCAATAATCTTTTCTCATACACTTAAGAGTTACCTTAAAGTAATAAGGCTACGTCTCTACAGAAACAAATTGTAGGCATTCATACTGGTACAAGTTTATTGTATCATCATAACATTCCTTGGTCTTCACATTTTCAAAATGTTCATACAAAAAATTTGATTATTACTCATCAGGAACAAGAAATAAAAATCAACTGACCCGAGACTCCTCTGATACATTAGCTCTGAATTCCATAAAGAAATGAAATTACAAGTTCATTCAAACTTGTATACCTTAGCATCTATATCTAGGTGAGATCTCTTACTGCATCTCTATGCAAATTAAATCATATTGAAGAGAGGTCAGTATTGTAATTGTTATGAAGGCAGAGATGATGAGGCATTGATTCCTTCAATCAGTAGTCATGATTGTAAATGAGACATTGTTTTATCATGTAACACAAAATATAGCTAGCTTTGGAGACATTGTTTTATCATGTAAATGAGACATTGTTTTATCATGTAAATGAGAACCATACAATAGATATTTATTTTTACACTAAAAGAATTTACAAGGATTAAACCATACAATTATTCATTATCAATTGAAGTTTGATTTAAGGAACAAAATAAATGAGGAGCAAAATAGTCATTACAAAGGAAAATAGTTGAATTCAATACAACTGCTTTCTTAAACAATAAAAAAATAGCAAATTAAATTAATGAGAACCAATACAGGTAACATTACAAAGGAAAATAGCTGAAAATAGCAAAATAAATGAGAACCAATACAACTGCTTTCTTAAACAATAAAAAAAAAATTAATTGTGTTTCACAGAACTTGAATTCAATTCACCTTCAATCAGCTAGCAAGAACCACCGATGGTGACAACATGGTAACATTATATTCAAGGGAACATTGCATGTTAACCTTTGGGCTTTCCAAATTCTCAATGACTATATAGGTAAAAATTGCATGTTTGAGTATTAGTAGGAAAGTTCTAATGGATGTGATTTACCAATATGATTTACTAACAACCGAAAAATATGAAATTGAAAGACTAAAGGAAGAGTATTAGTATGATGAATAGGTTGTTGTGATATTCCTTAGAGACGGTGGAAAAAAATTCCTTACAACTACTTTACCACTTGAAATCACAAAAATCAACAAGAAAGCATTCATAAATCTTCAAAAGAAACAGAGCGCACAACAACCTTGCAACCTAGGGCTTCAGATCATGAGACGGTGGAAGAGGAATGAAAAATTACCTCAACGGGGCAGATGGCTTTGGTGGGAGGTGCGCGTGTGGCGAGGAGGGTCGAGTAGGGTAGATGACCGTGCTGATGGGGAGGCGCGCGAGTAGGGCAGATCGCGATGGTGGGCAGACGGCGTGGCGGGGAGGAGCGTCGCGCGTGGGGAGGCGCTCGCGCAGCCCTGACCGCGCTGGTGGAGGTGTGCTGGTTGGAGGCGCATGCGTAGGGGAAGGCCCGATCGAGCAGGAGCACGCTGGTGGAGGTGCGCTGGTTGGAGGCAGTTGGACGGGCGATCGAGCAGGGAGCGAGGGAGAAAACAAGCTTAGGGTTCGCACGAGGGTGGAGATGAAAAGGAGGAACGACGCGTTAAGGTATTGGCGCTGCGATTTGGAGATGAAAAGGAGGAAGTGATTTGGAGTATTGGCGCTAAAGAGCAGGCGATTTAGGGTTCGCAGTGTGGAGTATTGGCGCTAAGGAGCAGGCGATTTAGCGTTCGCAGTGTGTTCGCACGGTGGAGTAGGTTTCGCGAGGTTAATTAAGTTGGAAAATGATTAATTAAATAAATTAAATAATCTATTTTAATAAGAAAATGTTTAGATTTATAAGGACATTTATAAATGTGTCATGATAAAAGGTTTAATCAGACATTTTAATTATAAAATTAATCTGTTTTAATAAGTGTCATTATAATTAGTTTATAATGACATTTACTATTAAGTGTCATAAAATAAATGTCACAATAGGTCTTTTTTCTTGTAGTATAATTAGTTAGGTCCTGTGTATTTTTAATCCCTCTGTCTAAGTATGCAGGAACTTAGGAACGGAGGAAGTCGAGTGTAAGACGTAGCGGACGAGAAGGATTGTGCGGGGAAGTGAGCCGACGGGCTCGGTACAATCCGAGGGACGCAGATGCTGTAGAAGAGTACACCGGTGGAGCGAGAAGGACGTGCGCGGTGTCCGAGGGACGAGAAGCCGGGAGGAAGGATGCTCGAGGGGCGAAAGGCCGGAGTCGGGTTCGGGTGAGCCTAACTCCGGTTGGCCGGAAATCACCCAGAAGACGAAGAATCAAAAAGACTAGTCCAAGCGCCCAAAAGAAAAGAGAAAATTATTTGGTGCCACGAAGGATCGAACCTGAGACTTCAACAACACACACTAACCCACTTACCATTTGGACTAAAGGGCGATGGCAATAAAATGTTGCCGATATTACTACTTAAAGATTACAACAGCGACATGGAGATTCCAACAGCCATCTCGAGGAAAGATAAAGTTTTAATTAAAACAATTAAAACTTAAAGGATAATGTTACATTATCCTTTAATCAAATCCAATGGATGCAGTTTAATCCCATCCAAGGTCAACCATCCATATTACATCCATGGATCAACGGCCAAGAGAAAAGTGATCAACAATCGACAATCCAGATTTATTCTCTTAGGCTATAAATAGACTTAGAGGTTTTGCTTTAGAAAGCAATTCATTGAGTTGTAAACTCTCTTTCTCTCTAAGCTTTCTCTGTGCTACAACTGTAAAGGCTTCTCCGCCTTAAGGAGTTTCTGTTTGAGCATCAACTGCCTTGGAAGCAACGACTCTGTTGCAACCAAGTTTATTTCTTTTTAAAGACGAGTGTTAGTGCTTATTTTTCATAAACCGTCTATTCACCCCCCTCTAGCCGGTCAACCCGATCCTACAAGTGGTATCAGAGCGGGTTCGCTTTTGAAGGACTAATCGCCTGAGAAAGCAACAAGATGATGGCCGGCGCGCACATTCATCCACCTAAATTCGAAGGGGATTTCACCGTCTGGAAGAAAAAAATGGAGGTATTTTTTCGTACAGATTTTGATATTCTTTGATCAATAAAATATGGTTTTGCAGTTCCTAAAGATGCGAACGGGGATGAAAAAGAAGAAAGCTTGTGGAATAAGAAGGAGCAGTCGGAATCTGTTGCCAATGGTAAGGCCGAGTTCCACCTCCTAACAGTCTTGCCTACTCAAGAGGTAAACCGGATCGGCAACTACCACTCCGCAAAAGAATTATGGGAGAAGTTCCTAGAACTTCATGAGGGTACCTCTGAAGCCAAATCAGCAAGAAAGGATCTCCTCCGGAACCAGCTGATAAACCTGCAAATGAAGGAAGGAGAAACGGTGGCTGAACTTCATGCCAAAATAAAGGAGCTAATCTCCGGACTCACCCAACTCGGCGAATCGGTAAGTAATCGCGACTCCATTCGATACGCCCTCAACGCCTTCCCAAGGACCCAGGAGTGGAGCTCAATCGTCGACGCTTATTACATCTCCAAAGATTTAGAGGTAAGTACATTAGATGAAATGTTTTCCATTTTCGGATTACACGAATCTCTGTGGGCAGGATCTAGAAAGACGAAGAATTTGGCCCTAAACACAAGGAGAACGGAGAAGGAGTCAGAATCCTCGATGGACGACGAGACAACGCAAATAGTAAGTTCGTTTAAAAGTTTTTTTAAAGCTAATAACTTTTCGAGAATGCAGAAGAAAAGGCGGTCTCCGAAGAAATGAACTGTCCGATGCTACAACTGCAACGAGGAGGGACACCTAAAAGATCAGTGTCCCAAAATCAAAAACCAGCAAAAGAAAAAGAAGGCATTGAAGGCCACCTGGGACGAGACCTCGTCGGACGAATCAGAAGTTCAAGAGTACGCGGGACTTGCGCTGATGGCAAGTCATCAAGAGGGGAACAGTGTTGAAGGGGGAGCGACATCAGAAAGCGACAACGAAGAAGGAACCTCGCTTTTCGAAAGCGATCCGGTAAGTGAGGTTTGTTTTCTTCCTCATGATCAATTGTATGCTGGTGTTAAAGCCTTGCTCAAATATAATTGCAGATTAGAAAAAGAAAATTGTAAATTAAAAAATGAAAATATTGATCTGAAAAATTTAGTTGAGAAATTAGAATGTGATATTGTCTGTTTGCGACACAAGAAAAATAGTTATCCTGAAAAGTTGAATTGGTATTTTAAAAACCATAAAGGCCAATTTAAAAAGGTGCCAAAGAATTACATTCCATCCAAATTTTTAGTTAATCCTGTCGATAGAAATCTATATTGGATACCAAAATCAATTTTGAATTAGTTTTCTACTACTGCATAATTTTTCTTGCAAAATTAGAAATAGATTAACACATTTTATGATTAAGTTTCTTTTGAAAATTTTTTTTCTAGACTTTCTTACAAAATTCAATTTCTATTTTTACTTGATACAAGAGTATCTTATTTGTTTACTGTGAAATTTTGGAAATTTTTTTTTGCGATAAATTTTGAATTTCTATTATTTTTCATTTGAAAAGTAAACGTTTAACTTTAAAAATAGAAAATTAATTTATTCTGTAAGAACCGATTTTTTTGAGATCTACACATAGTCAATTAAACTTGGTAATTTTTTTTAATTTTTTATGAGATTTTTGAATTTTAAAAATATATCTTTGAATTTTTTATTCTGCCACTATATGATTTATTTTTGAATATACAAAATAGATTTTAATTTGGAAATTTTTGTAAAAAGCAATAATTTTACAAATTTCGGTGATATGCACATAATGTATTCACGGCTCAAAAAAAAATGTTTCACATTTTTCTAAGTTCTAATCATATTTTTTTCCTTTCCCTATTTTTTGTGCCCCATTTTTGCTGTGATCAAAGGGGGAGAGTAGCTTAAGTTTAGGGGGAGGTTGTGGTTATTGATTGCAATATTTTTTTTCTATGCTTAACTGCTTAATTTAGTTTTATTGTTTTTTTTTTGGTTTACCCTAACTAAACTTGGGTTGATCCACATCAAAAAGGGGGAGATTGTTGGTGCCCCGGCTGGTTTTGATGTGATCAACTAGGTTAGTTAGGTCCTGTGTGTTTTTAATCCCTCTGTCTAAGTATGCAGGAACTTAGGAATGGAGGAAGTCGAGTGTAAGACGTAGCGGACGAGAAGGATTGTGCGGGGAAGTCAGCCGACGGGCTCGGTACAATCCGAGGGACGCAGATGTTGCGGAAGAGTACACCGGTGGAGCGAGAAGGACGTGCGCGGTGTCCGAGGGATGAGAAGCCGGGAGGAAGGATGCTCAAGGGGCGAAAGGCCGGAGTCGGGTTCGGGTTAGCCTAACTCCGGTTGGCCGGAAATCACCCAGAAGACGAAGAATCAAAAAGACTAGTCCAAGCGCCCAAAAGAAAAGAGAAAATTATTTGGTGCCACGAAGGATCGAACCTGAGACTTCAACAACACACACTAACCCACTTACCATTTGGACTAAAGGGCGATGGAAATAAAATGTTGCCGATATTACTACTTAAAGATTACAACAGCGACATGGAGATTCCAACAGCCATCTCGAGGAAAGATAAAGTTTTAATTAAAACAATTAAAACTTAAAGGATAATGTTACATTATCCTTTAATCAAATCCAATGGATGCAGTTTAATCCCATCTAAGATCAACCATCCAGATTACATCCATGGATCAACGGCCAAGAGAAAAGTGATCAACAATCAACAATCCAGATTTATTCTCTTAGGCTATAAATAGACTTAGAGGTTTTGCTTTAGAAAGCAATTCATTGAGTTGTAAACTCTCTTTCTCTCTAAGCTTTCTCTGTGCTACAACTGTAAAGGCTTCTCCGCCTTAAGGAGTTTCTGTTTGAGCATCAACTGCCTTGGAAGCAACGACTCTGTTGCAACCAAGTTTATTTCTTTTTAAAGACGAGTGTTAGTGCTTATTTTTCATAAACCGTCTATTCACCCCCCTCTAGCCGGTCGACCCGATCCTACACATTCCTCATAGGTAGTAAATGGTTATCCATTTAGTGGAGGAAATGGTAAGCACATCCCTAACTAGGAATGACCATGTGTTTGGAGCACCAATTATCAACAACCCATGTTGATAGATGCTCCCCCTCAACTAATGCCAATACAATTCGAAATATAGATGTTTTAGGTATCCAAACTTTTGGACCTAATGCATCTATGATGAAGGTCTTTGACACCCATGCCTTAGTCATTTTCTTCTTAAGTCCATGAACCCTAGAATCATTTGGTGATCTAATATGGGTTCTAGGCATTAATGACATGAAGCTTGGTACTTTAGGTCGGTAACCTAAACCAACCTTGTTGTAGACCGTTCTTTGAGAATTTAGGATCATATCTAAGGTCTTGGAGCTAGTTGAGAATTTCTCAAGAAAATTCTTGAGTTTCTCAACCTCACTCTTCAAAGCCTTATTCTCACCCTCAAGAATTTTAACATGCAAGTTATCAATATCATGATCCTTAGTTGTTTTCAATTTTTCTACTTCCAATTTTAATGATTTTACGCTGTTCTTAGATTTCTTAAGCAAGTTGGTTAAGCATGCTATTATTCTATAACACTTATCTAACACGAGAGAGATTACCTCTTCATTATCCGAAGATGATGAAGCCGCGGTTGAGGAGTCCCTTAATTCGTCACTACTTTCATCATTTGAAACCTCTAGTGCCATGAAAGCCATGTGATGTGTGTTCTTCTCCTCCTCCTTTTCTTTCTTCTTTTCCGTCTTCTTCTTTCTTCTATCCCCTACCACAAAAGTCACACCCTTCTCCTTTAGGCTTTGGTTAGCAATCTCATGTAGTTCCATTTCACAAAATAAATCCACTAATTTAACAATGGAAAGATCCTTGGAAACCTTGTAAGCATCCACCATGGATGACCAAAAGGCATTCCTAGGGAAGGATTTGAGGACATACCTTACAAGGTCTCGGTTCTCTACCTTCTCATTGATCGAATGCAAGCCAATGAAGATTTCCTTGAACCGACCATGAAGCATACTTACCGTTTCATTTTCTTCCATTGAGAGGTTCTGGAGTTGGCTGAGAAGGAGATCTTTCTTGGCTATCTGGGTATCTCGAGTTCCTTCATGTAGCTCAATGAGCTTGTTCCATAGGTCCTTGGCACTAGTGAAGGGGCCAACTTTGATCAGCTGCTCCTTGGTCATCCCATACTGCAGGGTGACCACAACCTTCGCATCAGCTTCCCCCTTCCTTGTCTGTTCTGCCGACCACCTTGAGAACTCAAGCTCTTTTCCCTCAGCATCCTTTGGAGGGGAGAAACCGTCCTTGACTGAGAACCACATGTCGATATTGGTCTTCAAGTAGTACTCCATTCGTGATCTCCAATATTGGAAATCGGCTCCATCAAAAAATGGAGGTCTGTTGGTGCTGAAGCCTTCCCTCATAGCCATTCTTGTTAAGCTCTCGGGTGTTAGACTATTGGAAAGAGCCCCAGGCTCTGATACCACTTGTTGGATCTTGGATGGCTAGAGAGGGGGTGTGAATAGCCGGACACACAATTTTTTGGCTTCTTTCTCTTTCTGTGATTAGGTTAGCAGCGGAAGCAAAAACAACACAGAAAGAACCAAACAGACAAAAAGAAAACAAACCAGCTAACACACGAGATTTTACAAGGTTCAGGGATAACTTGCCACTACTCCTTGGCGTGCCCATGAGGTGGGTGATCCCTTGATCGTTGGCAGATTAAGCCCCGGGACTCCGGATAAGAATCTTCTCCTTCTCGATGGAGTAACCTCTCCACAACCGTCTCAGTGGAATAACAGTTAAGTGCACGAGACAACAAGAAGGACAGCTCACACATATGTAGCAGAAAACGCTCAAGCAAGAAGACTATACAGAGAGCTAAACAACCCAGCAAAATACTTCGCTTGTTTTCTGTCTGTTCTCTACGCTCCTCTGCTTCGCTAGCTTCTTCTTAAGCCTCTGCCCATCACCCGGCGCGTCTGCAACAACTGATTAGCTCCGTCACCGACCCACTGACCTCTACTGGGCTCAGTCCACTGAAACCTCTTCAGCTGAGCCTTAGGTTAGTCGCCAGCCTCGCCAGACAGTTGCCAGCCCGCGCCAGAAACCGTTGAATCCTACGAATGGAAAACAGACAAACTTGACCGAAGCGAAAGTCGCCAACTGACCCTCCTTATTGGTTTGTGTCATCCCTATATTACCTGCACACTCATCAGAGGATTAGCACAGCAAATCAAAAGGAAATCAGCAGGTATCAGAAAGGATTTAGAGCGAAATCAGATGTTTGACAATGATTCAAATTAAAGTTATCAGACACTGATCGGTCACCCGGACCGATCAGTTACCCTTCTGACCGATCAGACTCACCTTTGATCGATCCAGCAAGGATATGATCGGTCACACTGACCGATCAGAGATTGGGGATCGGTCACCCAACCGATCCACCAGCTTACTGGGATTTCCTCCAGCTCCCACCAGCTCTTTCCAACCAAAGGCACCTGATCGGTCACATGACCAATCAGGTTATGCCCTGATCAGTCCAAGGGACCGATCAGGTCACCTCTAGACCGATCAGGACTCATCCTGATCGGTCCAGGAGGACCCTGATCGGTCGCTTTGACCGATCAGGTCTTCTCCAGACCCTACTAATCTCACTCTGATCGTTCACCAGAATGATCAGAAATCACACAGAATATTTCTGTTCTCTTCCTGATCGTTCACCAGAATGATCAGACTCCCTAGATCGGTCACCAGACTGATCTATTATCCAGGGAGTTCGTGTCAATCCCTTATCGTACTCCAGACTTATCTAGCCACTCTATGACTCATGCTCAGTCCCCCAGACCAAGACTTCGTGCCCAGCTTCACTCACCAGGACTTTGTTCAACCTAGCTTCACTCACTAGGACCTGACTTCACTCACCGGGGTTTCCGTCACCTAGCTTCACTCGCTAGGACTCGGCTTCACTCACCGGGATTTCCTTCACCTAGCTTCACTCGCTAGGACCCGGCTTCACTCACCGGGATTTCCTTCACCCAGCTTCACTCACTAGGACCCGACTTCATTCATCGGGATTTCCGTCACCCGGCTTCACTCACAGGGACTCGTCTTCATTCACCGAGGTTTCCTTTACCCGACTTCACTCACCAGGACCCGACTTCACTCACCGAGGTTTCCATCACCCAACTTCACTCACCAGGACCCGGCTTCACTCACCGGGATTTCCTTTGCCTGGCTTCACTCACCAGGACCCGGCTTCACTCACCGAGATTTGTGCCCAGTCCCCGACCAGGACTTAAGCCGAACTTATCTTACTCACCTAAACTTAAATCGGTGTCAACACCAAAACAACAATCAGGTCAGACTGCATCAACATTTATCACTTTCTTGATTTGTTTGATTAGTATCTAGATCAATGTTTAAATTATTGTAAGAATTTTCTAAAAAAATCATTCATTTTAGAAGCATTTTCTGAAAAATCAAAATTAACATTCATGTCATTTAAATTTCTACTAATAGGGGTATTTTGGTAAATATTACTAACCTCAATCGTAAGCCCTAATTCTGTAAGCTTCTTTGTTGTTCTCAACTTGTGTCTGGATTCGATTCTATCCTGATCCTCCTCTGCTACTACAAGAGTCAGGAATTTGGTCTGGTTCGGTTATTCTGAGTCTGACTCTGTGGTTGATTCCATGGACTTGGACTCAAATTCGACTTTGTCTTCTAGCTTCATCGAGTTCTCGTGAAACTCGATCACAGTTTAGTCCAAAGATTGCATGCATTCTTACTTACCCAATCTGTGTAGATTATTGTTAGGCAAAACTTTACAAATTAACTTATCTTATTATTTAAAGCTTAGTTTTGAGATGGGTATCTCAAACTCAACACATTGTCAAAATCTTGATTTTCCAAGAAGACTTCCATTACTCGCCTCCAATAGTTGAAGTCCTCTTGAATGTATGGTGGAGGTTCGTTGACGTTCGTCCTAGCATCTCTTTGTACTCCATGTAGATTCTTGCACACCAAAATCTAGATAAAAGAATCCCAAGACTAGGTCTTAGATTAGCAGTGTGGGAGGAAGAGAAAAATTAAATGAGCAACCCGAGTAGTGTTGTACCAAATTCAAGTAAAAATCGAAGAACGAAAAGATATGACTGAAAAGAGATGACTAAACCACTTTCGGACTTCTAAAAAATCTGAAAATTGAAAAAAAAAATTAATGGATGCAAAAATCCAGAAAAAGGGCGTAAGAATAATTTTCAATATATATATATATATATATATATATATATATATATATATATATATATATATATATATATATATATATATATATAGTTTGAAAAGAACCAGACATAAAACAAAAATAATTTCCTTGCTCGAATGGCGGTTGCACCAGTTCAGCGCGAACAAGAATCTGATACCACTTGTAGGACCGTTGCACGTGAGAGAGGGGTGAATTACATGTGTTTTAAAATAAAATATTGACTTTTTGATATCGAATGTGCAATGGAATAAAATGAGCGATTAAGTAAGAAAACACAGAAAATTGACACGGTTCAGTTTTACTTGGCTCTGAGCCTTCGACGACTCCTACTCCAAGGCACAAGTCTTTGGACCTTTCTGATGGACAATCCACTAAATCACTCTATCGGAAAACCCCCAGTAGAATAGTCGAGAACATAGATGAGGAAAGTGTAACACCCTACACTTTTCTTTTGGAATTATAAAAGATATACAATGATTAAAATTGTTACCAACACTTAGAAGAATGGAATTTTATCAGGCTCATGTGTTGGTGTCGTTCTGCCAGCAGCCGTTGGGCATAGTAGAGTCGTAGCGGCTCCTGGACGAAGCAGCAGAATGATCGAAGTAGCTTGTGTATGAGTTGTGTCTTCAAAATTGGACAAATAGTATTTTTAAAGAGTGTTGGAAGCGCCCTCAATCAACCTGAGGCACTCCTATCCTCAAAATTGATCAAATACGTAAACTGCACATCTTATCCTCTTAAAGTCACCTTCAAACCCATTTGAGGTGCCTCAAGTCGATTTGAGATGCCTCAGTTCTACTATTTGACGCAGCAATCTTCCAGAGGCTATAACTTTTGATTCCAGACTCGGAATCAGGCTTTATCAGCGGTCACGCATCCAAAATTCAAAGATCTATGCATATCTCTACAACACAAAGTTAGGAAAATATATGCATAAACAATTTATAGATGTTTATTAGTTAGATCTGTTGGATCGAGAGAACCAATAGAGGGGGGGTGAATATCGGAAAACGTTCAGATTTAAGATAGAGAATTTGCACAGCGGAAGATAAAAAATAAAACACGCAGACACAGTGATTTTTTCTTGGTTCGGAGCCTAGGTCGACTCCTACTCCAAGGCCCACGATCGTTGATCGTTTACTTTGGGCAATTCTATATGAGGCGCAAAAGCAGTTTACAAAGATTGATTACAGGAATAAGTGCAGTAAATTAAAAATCACTCTTCTTTACCGACGTCCGGAGTAGATTGACTTTTTCCGGAGCAGCAGGACGTCGTCGGCTCGAGTTGGGAGGTTTCCGGAGCAAGGCGCGAGAGCAGAAGAGCGTTGAAGCGTTGAATCAAGTGATCCTTTGAAGCCTGGGGTCGAGGGCCCTTTATATAGGGCCTAGGGGCGCCCGGAATGTCGGGGGCGCCCCCCCCCCCACGTGTCGGTTGATCCGGCAACTACTCGGTCAGCTTCCGATCCCTTTACCTTCGGGATTAGTTTTGACCGGGGCGCCCGGAGCGCTCGGGGCGCCCGGATTGACCGGGTCAAAGTTTCATCTGTTGGCTTCGAAGGGAGCTGCTTCGGCAGTTGGTGTTGGGGGCGCCCGTAGCATGCGGGGCGCCCGGAGCAATGGGGGCCCCCGGAACACCCGGGGCGCCCCGACAGATAACTGTCGAAGCGCGTTTTTGCTCCTGCTGATTTGTGTTCACCTTGGGGGCGCCCGGAACATCCGGGGCGCCCTGCTCAGCTTCTGCCTCACTCCTTTGAGGCTCTCTGAGCTGCAGACACTCAGTCCTTCGGTCCTGCATCCAGGGTTAGTCCAAAAAGCAGAAATATTAATATTTTATAAAGCTTTAGCTGTCTTGGTTCTGACTTTGGGTCTCCTAAATGGAACCCTAGGTCGAACCAACGCCTACTGTTCCCTCGACGGGGAACGCGTCCTCACCTACTCCTCTCGGGAGAATGTACCTGATGCCAACCGGCTCCTCCGGTTGGACTTTTGCCTAGCAGTCCTTCGCCAGGTCTTGGATACCAAGCTGTCCTTCACCCGATGCCTAGCATTCCTTCGCCAGATGCCTAGCAGTCCTTTGCTAGGGCTTTGTATCCTGGCAGCCCTTCTCCAGGTGCCTAGCAGCCCTTCGCTAGGACTTTGTTTCCTGGCAGCCCTTCGCCAGGTGCCTAACAGCCCTTCACTAGGACTTTGTTTCCTGGCAGCCCTTCGCCAGGTGCCTAGCAGCCCTTCGCTAGGACTTTGTTTCCTGGCAGCCCTTCGCCAGGTGCCTAGCAGCCCTTCGCTAGGACTTTGTTTCCTGGCAGCCCTTCGCCAGGTGCCTAGCAGCCCTTCGCTAGGACTTTATTTCTGCACACTCAAGTAACTTTATTAGATCACAAATAAACTTAATTTTGAATCCTTTGCCAATATCAAAAGAAGGTTCGATATGGTGCTTCCTGCACCAACAATCTCCCCCTTTTTGATTTATGGCAACACAATTCAAAGTTAAGTAAAAACATATAACAGTTAAGAACATAAGGTAAACAATAATGTATAACTGTTTATGAACAGAATAATTGCAGAGTTGAAAAAAAAATTTATTTCTCGTACTCCTCCTAAAACCCTGAATACTTGTGTTATAAACCACTTAACATACTTAACTTTGACCTTTCCTCCCCCTTTGACATATATCAAAAGCAATACATGGGCGAACAAGGTAAAGTAAAAAAGTTTTTGCAAACCTAAATTTTGTTACAAAACTTTTACTTGGCTTTGCAAAAAGAATTTTACTTAGGCAAAATTTTGAAGCCAAATTTCCCTAACAAATGGTTCAACTTTGAGAATTGGGAGAAAATTTGCTTTAAAAGAATTTGCATACTTAGAAGAATTCTTTGTGTATTTTGAAAAACAAAATTTGTAAAACTTCTAGATAAGTTTTTCACCAAAAAAAACTCTACTTAGAAATATTTGCAAAAAGATACTCTTAGAATTTTTTGAAAGCACAATTAGAAATTCAACTTTGCTTTTTGAATAAGAGAAAGCTTTTGAAAAACATTTTGATTTTTAACAATTTGAGCTTTTTCTTTCCTTAGCTATTTATTAATAAAGAAATATATTTTGAAAGAAGTCTTAAGAAAAAATTATGTATCAGAGCCTATAAGTTTTGAAAACATAAAAGTACTTAGTATAACTGTTGAAAGCCTAGCAAAAAGCTTAAATTTCACCAACAAAGCTCCACTTTGAAAGGTATTGTGCAATTTTAAAAAAATTTGTATTTATAAGCAAATCTTTAGAAAATTCACGTACTTAGAATACTATTGCCTTAGAAAAGTATTAGTACTTTTGAAAGATATTATGCAACTTTGAAAACATAATATTTTACTTGACTAGGTTTCTTTTCCAGTCTGACACAATCCTAGGAAACCTTGTTGACTACAAGGATATTTTCCTAAGTGTCCTGGAAATTTCTCCAACCCAAGTAAATATTATAAAAGTAACTTCATAAGTCACAAGAATTTTGAAAAATAAAATAATAGTATTTTGGAACAAAAATTATTTAAGTTTTCAAAAGGATTTTAAACTTGTAGTGCATGAAAACATATAATTTAAAAAGATGTTCAATAATTCTTTTAATTTAATCTCCCCCTAAGCTTGACCCAGTCCTAGGAAGCTTGTTGACTACAAGCGATCTTCCTCTGAGTTTTAGGGTTTGATTTAAATTATAAGAATTATCTAATAACTTCAAAACAAATAATTACAAAAAATTTCAGAAATTCTTTTGACTCAAACTCCCCCTAAATTTGACACATCCTAGGAGTCCTTGTAGATCATGAAGTGGACCTTCCTCTGTGTCTTTAGGGTTTATTAAAATCAAAAGAATAACTTTGAAGTATGATAATTTTTAAGAAGATAATTTTTGAAAACACAACTTGGAATGATAGCATAGTTTTCGAAAATCATTTTGAAATGATGATAATTTTTCAAAGAGATAGTAATATACGAGGGTTTTTGAATCAAATTTTTTGAAAACCTTATTTTGAGATGATAGTGAGTTTTAGAGCATAAGGTTTTTGAAAAAATCTGAATTTTTCGAAAAAAGAAACAAAAAAACTCCCCCTGTATCTGACACTGTCTGACTTTATCTAAGTACCTTAAGGGATTTCAGTGTTGACCCGGTTTGACTATGTTAACTAGGGTTGACTGTGTTGACCAAGTTTAACTCAGTTGACTATGTTTGACCAATTAATAACTAAATCAAACAAGCCCTAGATTCCATTCAAAATGAGTCTATTGTGATATTTAACATGAAATTCAATAAAAAATGAAAAAGTAGGGTACAGTAAACTGAATTAATTTGAAAAATAGAGATAATTTTGAATACCTTTTGAAAACATTTTTATTTGAAAGAATAGTGATTTATGCTTTTAGGTCCTAGATGTCTCACCCAGTTCTACGTGGTCAAACATGTTAACCTTATGGGTTGTGTGAGACAAATATTTTAATTTTGAAGATAAATGATTGACAATAATTAAATTGAATTTTTAGAATTAATTAGGAATAATTAAGTTGAATTTTTAGAATTAATTAAGAATAATTAAGTTGAATTTTAGAATAATTAATCAAGAATAATTAAGTTGAAATTAGTTGAGAATAATTAAGTTGAATTTTATTTAATTGAATTATTTTGAATTATTTTGAATTTAATTGAATTAAATTTAATTGATTTAATTAAGATTTAATTGAATTTAATTGATTTAATTAAGATTGAATTTAATTTATTTAATTAAGATTTAATTGAGTTTAATTGATTTAATTAAGATTTAATTGAATTTAATTGAATTAATTAAGATTTAATTGAATTAATTAAGATTTAATTGAATTTAATTGAATTAATTAAGATTTAATCGAATTTAATTGATTTAATTAAGATTTAATTGAATTTAATTGATTTAATTAAGATTTAATTGAGTTTAATTGATTTAATTAAGATTTAATTGAGTTTAATTGATTTAATTAAGATTTGATTTTGATTTAATTGAATTAATTAAGATTTAATTGAATTTAATTGATTTAATTAAGATTTAATTAATTTTAATTGGTTGGGTTGGACTCAACTTTTAGGTCCTAAGCATCTCACCCATTTCTATGTGACAAAACAAGGTATCCTTATATGTTTTGTGAGATGCGTTAAGTTTTATCTTTGAATTTAAATTAAAAGCTATGATTTGATTGAAGCTTGTGTTAGATTCAAGTTTAACAAACGACAATTTGAAAGTAAGTTTCGATAATTGGCTTCCAGGTCTTGGCGAGGCACAGAGGCCTTCTTTGGCCGTAGCCTTATTGGATCAACAACCCTTTCCTAGACAAAGCCTTTTAAAGAAATTTTATTTTCAAATTGCTTTCTGAGAAACTTTGGTCTAACTAGCTTAGGATTCGGAGAGGTAGCTTCGGCTAGTTCCACCGGACTAAAAAGACCAAATAAGGTACTCCTTACCCTACTTGATTCCTTAGTCAGGCTTCCCTAACGTACTATCATCAAACCTTGTCCTAATACTAGGTTGTTCAAGTTTCAATTTAATCATTTGTCCTTAATCTAACCAATCCTAAACCAAAAAAAAATTAAGATTGCAAAAGAAAATAAACAAGCAAACAAAGAAAAAGTTATCTAAGTCACATCATAATTGAAATAATACTCAGGTTTTTTAAAATCAACAAGGTTGGGAATTAAATTTTCTGACATATTAACCTTAACTATTTTGTATGAATTAATTACATTCTTTGAGGTAAATAATATATTTTCAAATATCATAAATTTACCTTTTGATTCCCGGTTGGGAATCTCCCCCTTGATACTTGCCGTCTTTAGCATCTTGTAGTGGTCGAGAGCCATCCGGACCAGCTTCCGATCATCCCCTTCTTCGTCATCAAATTCTGAGTCTAAGTTGGACTTAGGCATTGGTTGAGGCCTCTTTTGCAGTTCTCTTGGAGTTTTTCCTGCAATAAAAACTATACCTTCCTCGACCATTGCAATATCAGCTATATTATTTAATCTTAATTTAGAAAACGATTCAAAATTAATTACCGATTTTGTCTTAGTAAACTCGTCATTTGACCCTGGTTTGATTTCGACGTCGGGTGTCGAGTTTGTCTCAGCTACTTGTTCTTGAGCTTCTAAGATCTCAACATCGGAGCTCTCTTCGTGTAGATTGATTATCTTTTCCCACATCTCCTTGGCGCAGTTGAAGGATCCGACCCGCTTCAGTTCTTCTTTGGTCAGGCCGCATTGTAAGATTGCTGTTGCCCTGGCATCAGTCTCGATCTTCCTCAGAGTTGGTTCATCCAATTTGTCCCAGGCGATTGATGTTCCATCTTCTGTGGGGAGGGAGAACCCTGTTTGAATGATCATCCATATGTCCATATGGGCCTTCAGATGGAACTCCATTAGACTTCTCCAGGAATTGAAGTTCTCGCCGGAGAATAACGGTGGACGGACACTGTTCCATTCTTGGTTGACCATTTAGTTTAACCTCGTACAGAAAAGAAGTAACAAAAATATACCAAGACTTGGTCTTGGATTAGTAGTGCGGGAGAAGAGAAAAAATAGCTCAAAATAAATGTTGCACGAATTTCGAGGTGGAATAATAATAAAATAATAAAAATAATTTATGATAAATTTTTGAAAATATTAATTTTGTCAATTTTGATTAATGATGAAAAGTTAAAAATTTAATGTTAAGAAAAATTTGCTCGAATTAAGGTAGCACGAATTTCGAGGAAAATATTAAAATAATAAAAAAAAAGTTTATGACAAATTTTCAAAAATTGTTCGTTTTATCAATTTTGACTTATAGTGAAAAAATGAGAATTGAAAATTGAAAAAGGCGTATTTAAATACACCTACAGATATTATTTATTTGAAAATAAAAAGCGAGACTGATCGAGTGGTGTTGATTAATAAAAAGAAAAGAAATAAAATAAAAAATTTCGTAAATCCGAAAAACTCTCAAACTGGTGGTTGCACCAAATTTGAGCTTCCCCGCTCTGATACCACTTGTTGGATCGAGAGAACCGATAGAGGGGGGGTGAATATCAGAAAACGTTCGGATTTAAGATAGAGAATTTGCACAGCGGAAGATAAAAAATAAAACACGCAGACACAGTGATTTTTACTTAGTTCGGAGCCTAGGTCGACTCCTACTCCAAGGCCCACGATCATTGATCGTTTACTTTGAGCAATTCTATATGAGGCGCAAAAGCAGTTTACAAAGATTGATTACAGGAATAAGTGCAGTAAATTAAAAATCACTCTTCTTTACCGATGTACGGAGTAGATTGACTTTTTCCGGAGCAATAGGACGTCGTCGGCTCGAGTTGGGAGGTTTCCGGAGCAAGGCGCGAGAGCAGAAGAGCATTGAAGCGTTGAATCAAGTGATCCTTTGAAGCCTGGGATCGAGGGCCCTTTATATAGGGTCTGGGGGCGCCCGGAACGTCGGGGGCGCCCCCCCACGTGTCGGTTGATCCGGCAACTACTCGGTCAGCTTCAGATCCCTTTACCTTCGGGATCAGTTTTGACCGGAGCGCTCGGGGCACCCGGATTGACCGGGTCAAAGTTTCATCTGCTGGCTTCGAAGGGAGCTGCTTCGGCAGTTGGTGTTGGGGGCGCCCGCAGCATGCGGGGCGCCCGGAGCAGTGGGGGCGCCTGGAACACCCGGGGCGCCCCGACAGATAACTGTCGAAGCACGTTTTTGCTCCTGCTGATTTGTGTTCACCTTGGGGGCGCCCGGAACATCCGGGGTGCCCTGTTCAACTTCTGCCTCACTCCTTTGAGGCTCTCTGAGCTGCAGACACTCAGTCCTTCGGTCATGCATCCAGGGTTAGTCCAAAAAGCAAAAATATTAATATTTTATACAGCCTTAGCTGTCTTGGTTCTAACTTTGGGTCTCCTAAATGGAATCCTAGGTCGAACTGACGCCTACTGTTACCTCGACGGGGAACGCGTCCTCACCTACTCCTCTCGGGAGAATGTACCTGATGCCAACCGGCTCCTCCGGTTGGACTTTTGCCTAGCAGTCCTTCGCCAGGTCTTGGATACCAAGCTGTCCTTCGCCCGGTGCCTAGCATTCCTTCGCCAGGTGCCTAACAGTCCTTTGCTAGGGCTTTGTATCCTGGCAGCCATTCGCCAGGTGCCTAGCAACCCTTCGCTAGGACTTTGTTTCCTGGCAGCCCTTCGCCAGGTGCCTAGCAGCCCTTCGCTAGGACTTTGTTTCCTGGCAGCCCTTCGCCAGATGCCTAGCAGCCCTTCGCTAGGACTTTATTTCTGCACACTCAAGTAACTTTATTAGATCACAAATAAACTTAACTTTGAATCCTTTGCCAATATCAAAACAAGGTTTGATGTGGTGCTTCCTGCACCAACAAGATCTTGTGTTTCTAAGACCAGGATCTAATCAAGGTCTCAGCTTAGAGCTCCGAAATGGTTCTAAGTTGGATCGTGCCTAAAGTCCCTACCAGGGACTCGTCCTCATCGAGATTTGCTCCTCTAGTAACTTACCTCACTTACCTTGTGCAGATTTCCTTAGCTCCTTAACCCACCAGGTCTTTCAGCCAATGTTAGGTCTCCCAAACCCAGCTGGACTTCATGCCAAGTTTCCACCAACTTAAGCTTCAGCCAGTTGTCAAGTCCCGCGGACCCAACTAGACTACTGCCAGGATTCAACCACCCTGGACTTCAGCCTGATATTAGGTCCTAAGTCTTTCAATCATGCATACTTGGTAATAAGGTTAGAAAACAACTCACCTAATTTTAATCCTTTTGTCATATATCAAAATTTGAGTTTGAATATTTGTGTAAACTACACCAACAGTCATGTTTCGAAATGTCAATATGTTCAATCATAATTATAAGTAATTTAATTTAAAATAAGGTAATAAATCATTCCATATTTAATCTACTTTCATAATAAATAAATCTAAAATGTTTTAAATTCTTCAGTTACATATAATTTGTAAAGATATGTGTTTCTTTGCTTTATTATCTAAATTTATAATTTAACTAGTAGTGGATGTAAGTTGATCTAGCTTATGGACATTAACTAATCAATGTTCAAATCCACATGTAGCTTGATCAATTGGCCCACTCATCAAAACATTGAATAGATGACCCAAGCTCAGTTGATTCATTTTTCAATCTGGTTCTTATAATTATAATGGCTCGACAAAACTATCTTTCCTTTAGTCGCAGGGTTCAATGAATGCCCAATGAGCACCCTTCTCCTCTATATAAGGGTAAGTTAGTAACCCTTGCAGAGCACCTTCAAGCATAACTTGAGCTCTACTTGGGAGGTTCTGAAATCTGTAAGTTCTATTTTCAATAAATCATCTTTCATAATCTTCCATAAGTCTTTCTTTACTAAGTACTCATCGTAATCAACTAGAGAAAGTTGATCCCCTATCCCCTATCGCCTAACGCCTGATGGTATCAGAGCCAGGTTATGAAAAGACTATCATGGTAGCATAAAACCCGTAGAGGTCAAGGTAAGAAAGTAAGAATGGACGGAGTCCTGCCCATCCGACCTTGTATAAACTTCCTGTGAGTCCTGTATTTGGTTCATAACCTATTAGAACTGTTGGTATTATGCAAACCGGGTGATGGCAAAAGAACAGACCCTAACTTGGCAGTAAGGCAAGGAGGTCGTTGTAAGACCAAGGACATGCCTGTGTGAGTTAAGCCTGGAAAGGAACTGCCCTGATCTAAGGGTTATGAATTAGATGTCTGAGTTATGGGAAAATCCTATGCAAGATTGGTGTGACAACTCTCGAACATCTAATCTAGCCGTAATCTAAGATAGAACTTGTCTGTCATCTAGAGTTCATCTTAAAAACTTCAAACAAATCCTAGAACAATGTCAAACCTTAGAAAAGGAAGCCAAGAAACTTACTTTTGTGTTAAGAAGTCTAACAATTATCTACACATAACATAGACCTCTAACAAAGCAAGAGGTACGGGAATTAATTGCGGAGATTGCAGAACAACCAAAGCTAGTGGAAAAAGAAGCTCTGAGACTGACTGAAGAGTTAAACAACAAGCTTATTAGGGTTGAAACCCTACTCCATAAGCTAGAAAGGTGGATTGTGTCATGAACTACACCTTCACGAAAGGAAACACCTCCTACAAAGCCACTGAGCAAATTGAGTCTCCGGCTCTCGGTTTTGATAAACCTGTTGGATCGAAGAAAACAATAGAGGGGGGGGCGGGTGGATATCATTATAAAATTTTTCGGAGTAGAAGAGTAAATGCGCAGTGGAAAATGACAAAATACACAAGAACACACGTCTTTTTTTACTTGGTTCGGAGTCGTAGTCGGCTCCTACTCCAAGGCACATGGTCCTTGACCGTTTACTTTGGGCAATTCTATATTCGATAAAGTTTTTACAAGATGATAGTATAGATATAGAATTGGAAATTTAAATCACAACACTTTCGTAAATTGAAATTTTACCGACCCCCGAGGTGGATCGAATTCTGGAGTAGAGGGTCGTCATCAGCGCTGAAATCTCGAAATCAAACTTTGCCGGGGCGCAGCGCTTGAGCGAAAGTGTCTGGAGAGTTTAGAGCAGTTGATTGCGAAGCCTTGGGGGTGTACCCCCTTTTATAGTGCTCATACGGGCGCCTGAGTCGATGGGGGTGCCTAACACGTGGCCTTCCCTGCGTGAACCCTTATCCGCAGGCTCGGTCAGTGCTTATCCATCTCCTCTTGGGCGCTTGAGCTGATGAGGGCGCCCGTGACCTCACGGGCGCCTGATCTGCCTTTATCCAGAGGCTTTGCGGCTGTGTTCTGGAATTTGCCTTCACACTGGGGCGCCCGTATCCTTACGGGCACCCGAGTCCATCGGGGCGCCTAGCCCCAGTGAGGCACCTCACTTGCAGACGACCAGTCCTTCGATCCTGCAACTCAGGTTAGTTCCAAACACAACAAACAAATGTGTTAGCCATTAGTTACAGTCGTAGCTGTCTTGGTTCTGACTTTGGGACTCCCAAATGGGACCCTAGGTCGAACCGACGTCTACAGTTCCCTCGACGGGGAGCGCGTCCTCACTTACTCCTTTCAGGAGAGTTTACCTTTTGTCAACCGGCTCCTCCGGTTGGACTTTTGCCCAATCCACCTGACCAGGTCTTCATGCCCAACTTCCGTTCAGGTCTTCTTGCCCAACTTCCGGTCAGGTCTTCGGTGCCCAGCCCCTTGCCAGGACTTCTTGCCCAATCCTCGACCAGGACTTCTTTGCCCAGCCCTTTGCCAAGACTTCTTGCCTAGTTTACCTAGCTCTTTTCCTGCACGCTCAGTAAACATGTTAGATCACAACAACACCTTAACTTCTGAACCCTCTGCCATTATCAAAACCCAGGTTTGACTTAGGTGCTGCTTGCACCAACAATCTCCCCCTTTTTGATTTATGGCAACACGGTTCAAAAAGTTAAGTTAAAAGAAACAAGTAATGTAAAAGGTTTTTAATTTCCTCCCCTGGAAGAAATTCTCCCCCTGAGTTTTTCAAAAATACGTGGGGTTTTTGAAAATATTTCTAAGTCCTTGTCTATCCAAAAAGTAAAAAGATTTTTCAGGTTTTCAACACTTAGAAAATTTTCAACAAGATTTTCAAGTTAGAGAAAAATTTTCTAAAAGAATTTTAAGTTTAACACTTAGAAAATTTTCAAAAAGAATTTTGAATTAAGTACTTAGAAAATTTTCAAACTAAATTTTGGGTTAAGCGCTTAGAAAATTTTCAAAAAGAATTTTAAGTACTTAGAAAATTTTCAAAATAAATTTTGGGTTAAGCACTTAGAAAATTTTCAAAAAGAATTTTGAATTAAGTACTTAGAAAATTTTCAAAATAAATTTTGGGTTAAGCACTTAGAAAAATTTCATTTTTGAAATGCTTCAGATTTGAAAAGAAGTATTTTGGTTACTTTACTTTTTGAAAAAGGAGGTAAAAGTTTTTGGAAAAATTTAAAATTCGAATCTTTTCTCTCCTTTCCAATCTCTCCCCCTTTGCCATATAAAAAAAAATTATAGCAAGAAAAATTGAGTAAAGAAAGTAATGTACTGTATTGAACCAATTCTAAGCATAAACTGGACCAACTCAATTTAAAATTTTCTTTTCCGGGTCCTGTCTAACCCAGTTAGCTACTTACTAACTGTTATAAACAGTAGCTTTTGCTAGGGTTAATCAAGTTAAGTGATCTGATCAAATTAGATTTTCTAAGCTTGACACTTAACCCGATTACTGTTAAATTGGTATTTATTACCCCAATTACTGCAGATGCACTGACTTAAAGCATCTTGAATCAAGGCATAGACCTAAGTATCTCAACCCAGTCTAGGTTGTCAAGCAAAAGTACCCTAAGGTGCTTGTTAGATGCTGGCTTCTAGATCTATAGGTGCATGCAGTTCTAGGGTTAGGGCCTAAGCTAAGTCCATTTGCGAAAAAGCCCTAATTTTGAAGCGGGTATGTTTTTTTAAAAAAAACTAAGTCAGAAAATCATTTTAAATTTCAAAACAAAATGATTTTTCAAACATATTAAATAACAAAAAAAAATTTAAAAAAATATGCAGAGCAGTCCTATTCTACTAAACATAACCCTAACTACCTTCTTAGTGAGCTAAACTCAGACTCAGGTAAGGGTTTGGTGAAGATGTCTGCTAAGTTTAACATTGAGTTTACATGCTTAAGGACTATTTCACCCCTGGCTACATGATCCCTTACGAAGTGATGTTTAACCTCTATATGTTTTGTTCTAAAGTGTTAGATTGGGTTCTTAGTTAGATTGATTGAACTTATGTTATCAATGTAGACTTGGGTTTAGGTGTAATCAAGCTGGAAGTCTTTAAGAGTGTGCATCATCCATAGGATTTGTGCTACACACTCTCCTAAAGCAACATATTCTGCTTCGATTGTAGATAGAGCTACGCAGTGTTGCTTTCTACTGCACCAACTGACTAGACTATTTCCTAAAAGTTGGCAGCTTCCACTTGTACTCTTTCTATCTAGTTTGCATCCAGCATAGTCAGAATCAGAGTATCCTGACAAGTCAAAAGTTGATGTCCTAGGATACCAAATCCCTACATTTAGAGTGCCCTTAATGTATCCAAGTATTCTTTTTAGGGCTGCTAAGTGCGTTTCCTTAGCACAGGTTTGGTATCTAGCACACATTCCTATAGATAATAGGATATCAGGTCTGCTAGCTGTAAGGTAAAGTAGACTTCCAATCATACTACGATATAACTTAAGGTCTCCTGGTTTACCTTCAGGGTCACTATCAATTTTTACATTTATGGCCATAGGGGTACTTAAGCTTTTGGAGTTATCCATTTTAAATTTCTTTATTAGCTCCTTAGCATATTGGATTGGTGAACATAATTTCCATCCCTAGTTTGCTTAATTTGTAGTCCTAGAAAGAAGTTGATCTCACCAACTAAGCTCATTTCGAATTCATTTTTCATTATTTTTACAAATTCTTTTAAGAAGTTTGAGTTGGTGGATCCGAAAATTATGTCGTCAACATAGATTTGGGCAATGAAAATGTCTTTTTCTAAGGTTTTAACAAATAGAGTTGAGTCAATTTGTCCTTGGTTAAATTCCTTAGAAATAAGGTAAGTTGATAGGCGTTCATACCATGCCCTAGGTGCTTGTATTAGTCCATAAAGTGTCTTATTAAGTTTGAAAACATAGTCAGGTTTTTCTAGGTCCTCAAAGCCGGGGGGTTATCCTACATAGACTTCTTCTTTGATGAACCCATTTAGAAAGGCTGACTTAACGTCCATTTGGTAAAGTTTGAATCCTCTATGGGCTGCAAATGCTAACAGCATTCTAATAGACTCAAGTCTGGCTACTGGGGCATAGGTTTCGTCATAGTTTAACCCTTTGAATTGACTGAATCTTTTAGCTACTAAGCGGGCTTTGTTTCTGACTATTTCCCCTTGGTCATTTAGTTTGTTCCTAAATACCCACTTAGTATCTATAATAGATTTGCCCTTAGGTTTATGTACTAGTTCCCAGACTTGGTTTCTCTCAAATTGGGCTAATTCCTCTTGCATCGCTATGATCCAATCAGGATCAGGTAGGGTTTCCTCTATAGTCTTAGGTTCAATTTTCAAAATTAGTGCGATCTGACTAAGATTTCTATAGGAAGACCTAGTTCTGACTCCTAAGGTTGGATCACCCACAATTTGATCTATAGGGTGACTGAGTCTGGGTTTTTTGGTTCTTCTAGAACTTGGTTCAGCCTCAGTTTTGGCTGAACGGTTCAGTTCAGTGTTTTGTTCAATTATTTGGGTTGGTTCAATTATTGATGCAGTGGTTGGTTCGAGAGTCAGTACATTTAGCGGTTCAACTAGTGGTTCAATTGATGGATCAATAAGTGGCTCGTTTTTCTCTTGATCGACATTGGATGGGTTCAGGTTTTGATTATCAGATTTTGGATTGGTTTCCTCATCAAAGATTCAATTCGTTGTTTCTTCAATAAGTGGCCCTACTTGTTGTTGAATATCCTAAGAATATTCCTGGAGTTGACTTAGACTGAAATTTACCTAGGTAGTCCTTGGTGTTTAGGATATATACTTTGCATCCGAAGACCCTTAGGTAATGTAAGTTTGGCAGTCTATGGTAATATAGCTCATAGGAAGTTTTATTATGTCTTTTGTTGATTAGGACCCTATTTTGGATATAGAAAGCCGTAATTATTGCTTCTGCCCAAAATTGGTTAGCTAAGTTGAATTCATTGAGCATGGTCCTAGCGGCTTCCTGTAGGGTTCTATTCTTCCTTTCTACTATATATCTCATTTTACTGGGGGGGTTCTAGGATACGAAAATTCGTGAATATACCCGTTTATTCTACAAAATTCGTCAAACCTTTGATTCTCAAACTCTCCCCCGTGATCACTCCTAAGTCTTTTGATTTTGGTATCATTTTGATTTTCAATTATCATACATAAGTCAATAAACAGGTTTATGATTTCATCCTTAGTTTTTAGGAACCTAACCCAAGTAAACCTAGAGTAGTCATCGACAATGACTAAGCAGTACCAGTTTTCGCTTAGTGACTTGGCTCCATGTGAATCAAATAGGTCAAGCTGCAGGAGCTCATGTGGGGTTTGAGTTAGGTCTGATTGAATTGATTTGTGATTAGACTTGGTTTGTTTACCTTGGTTGCATGAATTACATATTGTGTTTTCATAGTTTTTAATTTTTGGTACTCCTTTAATTAGACCAAGTTGAGTGATTTTTGAAATTAGTCTAATGTTAGTGTGACCTAATCTCCTATGCCAGAGGTTGGATTCTTCTAATTGAGTTAATAGGCATTTAGGTATTAAGGGTAAATTGATAGTATAAACATTATTTTTCCTAGTGCCCTTAAGCATGACTTCTGAGTCTTGAAGGTTTGTAATTAGGCAATCAGAGTTGGTAAAGGTAACTACATAGCCAGTATCACATAATTGACTTATACTAAGCAAATTAAATTTAAAGTTCTCAACCAAGAGTACCTTTCTAATCACAAAATCTGATTTGAGTTCAATGTTACCTGACCCAATGATTTTGAGTGTAGCATTGTTGCCAAATGCTACTGAGCCTAGGTTCTTGAACTTGAGTTTGGTGAATTTCAATTTGTCTCCAGTCATGTGACTGGAGCATCCGCTATCCAACATCCATTGGTCCAAATCTTTATGTTCCTACACATAAAGTATTTATTGATTTGGATCCAATTAGAATTAAGGATAGCTTAAATTGATTTTCACAACCTATTTTGTCTCACCCAATCTAGTGTTATCAATTATGTTAACCTTATGGGTTTTGTGAGACAGGTTTTAACAGAAATAAAGATTTTAATTTGAAAAGCATGATTAAATTTTGAAAGGTTAAATTAATTTTAAAAACAATTAAGTTTTAATTTTATTTTGAAAAGTGGTATTTTGAAAAGTGGTTGAATCTAAGATTAATTGAAATTTGTGTTAAATTCAAATCTGACAATAGTAAAGTGAATTTGATTTTCAATAATTGGCTTCCAGGTCTTGGCGAGGCACTAAGCCTTCTTTGGTCATAGCCTTATTGGATCATCAACCCTTTCCTTGACCAAGCCTTTTATTGAAAATTCATCTTTAAGTTATTTCTTGAAAGATTTTGGTCTAACTAGTTTGGGTCTTGGATCGGTAGCTTCGGCTAGTTCCACTAAAATGGCTTCCCTAACGTACTATCATCTCACCTCCACCCAATACTATATTGTTCAAATTTCAATTAAGTCATTTCAATCCGTAGTCTAACCAGTCCTAGATCTAAGCATAGTAATTTGCAGAAAGAAATAAACAGGCAAGCATGCAATAAAATTAAGGAATTAAAAAAAATGTAACTATAAAAATTATTTTTAAATTGGCTCCCTCTGGACTAAAGCCACGTAATGATTAGGCAAGATGTGAATCATGTCCTCACTACAAGAAAATTGCCATATACCCACAGTAAAAAACCATAGGTAAAAGCATGAAAATCGTGGATATGGACCTCAAAAGCCTATACCCACGGGTGTTCAGGTCCGTCATTTTTACTATACCTTTACCGACGGTTTTTTTGCCGTCAGTATAACATATAGTGACGATACTCATTACCGTCAGAAAATACCTGAACTTATACCTATGAATTTCATTGTGTCACTAGAGGTTTTAGTGACAAAACTAAAAATCATCATAAATAATCATCAAATAATTACCCATGGAAATAATTCTATCACTATATACTTTAGTGCAAAAGTTGTTTTTTCGTGGGTATAACTTATAGAATATGATTTTTAATTTTCTGTAGGTATAGATTATAGTCACACTTTAGTTAAATTTAAATTTTCTGTAGATATAGCATATAATGATTTTTTATTATGGGTACAAAAAAATTAAAATTTAGAATTTAATTTATATATTTAAATATATATATATATATATAACAATCATATTAAAAAAAGGCTTCAATGATATTAAAAATAAAACAAGTTCTAAAGTAATAAGTATCAATATTACAATAACAAAGTTAGTACCAATAAATAGATTTTCACAATAACAATATAGCGCAAAAAAACCCATCATTAAAAAAACTCCACAGGTTTAAGACTTCTCAGGAAAATTCAAGATTGTCTTGTGAATTGTGGCACGCCGAGCAGCATCATAAACTTGAAAGAACAAGGGATGAATCTCTAGTATTTTCACTTTGATGGTAGTTACTTTGGTAGTCAGCAAGAACCAACCTCCTCCTCTGTTGCAGACAAGATGGAAGAAAAGTGAATTATTTTAGAAGGCGAAATTTATTAGAATAAAGAAAAGCATAAGTAATAAAATTACTAATTGAATGATAAATACTTCATGACCTAAAATCTAAAACTTAGTTGCTGGAGAAATATGAAGTTAAACCACATTTCACAGCTTGGATAGCTTTTTTCCACACTACCAGCAATTTACCTTGACACAAAAATCTCACAAAATTTTCTATTGTACAAATCTACGCTAACAATGTTACTAGTGATTATGCACAAAATTGGGATGCCATATGGCAGTGCTTTGAACTTCCCTGCCATGTATCGTCATCTAAACCAGTAATAACTCATCATCTGTATAAGTAATAACTAAATAGTTGTTGCCAGGAATTTGTTGAAGTTTACCAAAGAAATTAGACCAATCATGAAAGCATATGTGATAGTCGTCTAGAATAATAACAAAGATTGTTTCAGGTAATGATAGTAAACTATAGCAAAAAATATAACATAATTGTGCAAAAAATAATAACATACCTCAGCAAGAAGTGTAACAATGACAACAGAAATGCAGGGTATCTCTTCGGAAAGTTGAAATATAACACAAATGACAGTAAAGATCTGGAGATCTTTTAACTACAACTAGCAAAGTGAAGAAGCACATAAAATCTCATAAGGCATAAATATAATCAAGGGCGACAGAAATTCTTAGAAAATTACGATCAACTACCAAAGCTGAAAAGGAAGTGAAGCAACAAGTGCTTCAACTGCAAGAATTATGCTTAAGTGTCCACCCAATCGGAGATCTATATCCATTGTAATCTGACTTTTCTTGAGACTTTGAACTCGAATACCTTTGAAAAAAATAAATGTATCAACTACAATGTACAACTTAACTAAGATGCATAACTAATTTCAATGGTTTATGTTGTTTGAAGTCTCCTCCTGAATCAAAAGTCACAATACTCAAGATGATGAAAAGAATCAAAAAGAAAACAGTACCATTCAGACTGGAATCAATCAGAATAGACTCACATAGGAAAAAGCTTCAATTCACTGTGAACAAATAAACTAAGCTATAAAGCTTAATGGAATGAATTAAAAAAGTAAAATTCATAAACTCCCATTTTGGCATAACTAATTACTATTTCACTGTGAAAACAAAATTCCTAGATGGTAAAATTAATTCAAAATCTGTCAGTGAGAAATGAACACTATGATAAGAGTTAAGAGTTATATTTTAAACAACAGGACAATAGAAACAATTAAGGAAGCATATAAAAAATTATTAGAAATATAGCTAGACTTCCTATACAATGGAAGCATATATAAGTTTATTCAAAATATAGATGTTTAGAACTAAAACCTAAACAAACCTTCAATTTAGGCGGTACAGTCCCAAGAGAGAGCGATACAGTCCCAAGAGACAGCATGCTGAATTTAAGTGAAACAACTTGCTGAATTTAAGCGAAGTTATTCCTGCAGGACGATAATCATCCAGTGATGGTTCAACTGTTTCCCTGATTACCAGTGTTGTTGCCTAAGACCAATTGCAAAACCTATAAGTTAGTATGTGATTATGATTTGATAAAATGAAACACTAGTAACCAGAAATCAGAAGATAAATACTATTGGATAAAGAAAATAACTAAAAACATATAAAAACTCATAAATAAACAAAATAAAATCTATGACAGTAGGATTAGCACCCAACTGTTGACAATCAATTACAAAAGGATAATAAAACAACCATACATTTAAAGATAAACAGAACTATAGAAACAAGCAAGAAGTACTCACCTTCGATGTAGTTGTGTCAAAAAAAATCCTGCGTCAAGAAGCTTATCCCAAATCAAAATCCTGTATTAACATATATAATTTAGCCAATTAATTACATTGCAACCAATAGCTAAATCAAGTCCCAAAATCAACTAAAATGAACCCCCAACTTCTTCAATCCCGAGTTAACTCCTAATTATTTCGATCATTAATTTACCTAATTCATGACTAGGTCGATTAGTCCCCAGTTTAATGTAGGGTTTTTCAGGCCGCGAAAACCGCTTTTCCGCGTCGCGGAAACCCCGAAAGCCCCAATAGAAAGGATCCGAGTGAAGAAAACCATTTCAAAATATTTTACGAGTGCTCATTTACATGCTTCAAAACCGATCTACAACCTAGATCTATTAGAGAAGAGAAAACTACCTTCGATGCGTGCCCCGCAATTCCCGCTCGCTCCTCGGTTGGTGTCGGATCTCAAGGATGCAAAGTAGCAACCCTCTAGAAGTATCCACACAAGCAAGAGAGTGGAGAGAAGAGCCCAAAAGTGTGCTAGCACTACTTGGGGTCTCGGCAAGATGAGAGGAGAGGAAGAGCAAAACAAACAAAACCAAGTGAGGAGAAGAATGAATCACACACACACAAAAAACTCCTTTTGTGTGTTTAAGTGGCCGGCCACCACCTTGGGTAACCCCCTATTTGAATTCAAAATTCAAATGGGGAGGTTACTTAGCCTTGATGATAATGCCAAGTCATCACTTGGTCAAGTCAAGGTGATGTGGCTTGAGTCAAGTCAAACTTGCCTCTTATGGACTTTCCATATTTAGCCAAAGTCAAACTTTGACTTCATTATTCTCCCATGATTAGATTCATCCAACACTTGGATCAAACTCGAGTCCAACTCAAGTTGTCTAATTTGAGTCAAGTCAAACTTGCCTTTTATGGACTTTCCATATTTAGCCAAAGTCAAACTTTGACTTCATTACTCTCGGTCCATCATATGGACTTATTCTCCATCTATTGCTCTATGTGTGTGACCCTAAAGGTTCTTGTAACGTTGGCAATGCCCTTAAACCTATTTAAGGACATAAGCAATGAGAGGTATCTAGCAACACATCATTGCTACCCAAGTTACAAGAATGTCGAGATCCAACATCACCATTGTGACTAATAATTGTGACCATCACAATATGTGACAACGTCCTTCTATCCTCGATATCTAGATTGATCTTTCATGAGGCATAGACCGTGTCATCCTCAAATCAATCTATATGTCTTGATCTCCAAGTAGACTCACTATAATCAAATAAGCTCAATATCTAATATTGCCTTATTTGGGCATGGCCATGCACTTAGTGGTCTTACTCTATCAAGAACGAAGATATCACTCCCGTCATATAGGAGGGATAGATCCCATCTACGTTACTCACATCCCTCCGCATAATTTGTTACAAACCCAGTAATCGCCTTTATAGTCCACCCAGTTACAGGTGACGTTTGACGAAGCCAAAGTACGTAACTCCTTATGTAGGGAACTATGGTAACTTCAGGTCTAGGACTATAGTCATACTAATAGTCACATGAGAAAGTATATGACACTCATATAACGATCCATGATACTTTCTCATGGCGGGCCATTCAGTATACATTCTCTAATGTATACCCATGTGTCAACTTGATATCTCATATCCATGACTTGTGAGATCAAGTCATCATGTTGACCTACATGCTAGTCTCTATGCATTAACATTGTCCTTGAATGTTAATACTTGACTAGGAATAATTAAGAGTAGTGTTCTCTATATCATCTCACTATCGATTCAACTAATCGATTGATATAGATAAGAACCTTCTACTCAAGGACGTTATTATACTAAGTTATTTGGCACCAATACACATAAGTACAATAACCATAAGAAATGCCTTTATATATAAGAAATATATATACAAGAATATGATACAATGAGTCCAAAAAGTAATCATCATATGATTGGCTCTAGGGCTCTCACTAACAATCTCCCACTAGCACTAGTGCCAATCGCTGTAGTATCTAATACCCAATGACCTAGTGTGACCATCATGCTTCATCTGTGCCAAAGCCTTGGTCAAAGGATCTGCGACGTTAGCCTCTGTGGGTACTCTGCAAATCTTCACATCTCCTCGATCGATGATCTCTCGAATGAGATGGAATCGCCGTAGTATGTGTTTGGTCCGCTGGTGTGAGCGAGGTTCCTTAGCCTGCGCAATAGCTCCATTGTTGTCACAATAGAGCTCTACGGGATCAGATATGCTAGGAACCACCCCAAGCTCAGTGATGAACTTGCGGATCCAAACTGCCTCCTTTGCTGCCTCTGATGCAGCAATATACTCAGCTTCTGTTGTAGAATCTGCAACTGTGTCCTGCTTCGAACTCTTCCAGCTCACAGCTCCGCCATTCAAGCAAAACACGAACCCTGACTGCGATCTGTAATCATCCTGGTCGGTTTGGAAGCTGGCATCAGTGTAACCCTTTACAACTAGATGCTCATCGCCTCCAAATATCAAAAAATATTCCTTAGTCCTTCTCAAGTACTTAAGGATATTCTTGACCGCTATCCAGTGACGTTCACCTGGATCTGACTGGTACCTGCTCGTCATGCTCAAAGCATACAAGACATCAGGACGAGTACATAACATGGCGTACATGATAGATCCTATGGCAGAAGCATAAGGGATCTTATCCATGCGGTCTCTCTCCTCTCTAGAAGAGGGACTCTGAGTCTTCGAAAGACTCACACCATGTGACATTGGCAGAATTCCTCTCTTGGAATTCTGCATGGCAAAACGGTGTAATACCGTATCGATGTATGTACTCTGACTTAGGCCAAGCAATCTCTTAGATCTATCTCTATAGATCTTAATGCCTAGAATGCAGGCTGCTTCACCTAAGTCCTTCATTGCGAAACAAGTCCCCAACCAAGTCTTCACAGACTGTAGCAAAGGGATGTTGTTCCCAATGAGTAGTATGTCATCCACATACAAGACTAGGAAGACTACTGTGCTCCCACTAACCATCTTGTAGACACAAGGTTCATCTTCGTTCTTGATGAAACCAAACTGTTTGATCCATCATCGAATCGAAGATTCCAGCTCCGAGAAGCTTGCTTTAGACCATAAATGGCCCTATGCAGCTTGCATACTCTGCCAATATGCTGTGGATCTACAAAACCCTCAGGCTGTGTCATGTACACATCCTCGAGGAGGTTTCCATTCAGAAACGCTGTCTTGACATCCATCTGCCAGATCTCATAATCGTGGTAGGCTGCAATAGCAAGCATGATCCGAATGGACTTAAACATCGCTACTGGAGAAAAAGTTTCATCATAGTCAATACCATGAATTTGCTTGAAACCTTTAGCTACCAGTCTACCCTTATAGGTATGAGTAAGTCCATCCATGTTAGGCTTTCTCTTAAAGACCCACTTACACCCAATGGGTTTGACCCCTTCAGGTGGATCAACCAAGGTCCAAACTTGGTTAGTGTACATGGATTCCATTTCGGATCTCATGGCTTCCAGCCATGACTCAGAATCTGGGCTCATCACAGCTTCCTGATAGGTGGTAGGCTCATTCTCAATGATCATAACGTCATCATGGTCAGGCAAGAGAAATGAATATCTCTCAGGCTGACGACGTACCCTATCAGACCTGCGAAGAGGTAGGTCTACCTGAACAGGTTGTTGTTCCACAACTTCTTGTGTAACAATCTCATCCACAACTTCTTGTGGTTCCTGTTCAGTATCCATCAAGGGCTCAGTGCTATGGTCGTTGTCTTGAACTTCTTCAAAATCAAACGAACTCCCACTAGTCTTTCTAGAAACAAAGTCCCTTTCTAGAAAGACCCCAGTCTTAGCAACAAACACTTTGTGTTGACTGGGAATGTAGAAGTAATATCCCTTAGTTTCCTTGGGATATCCCACGAAAAAGCACTTATCGGACTTGGGTCCCAGTTTGTCTGAGACTTGACGTCTAACGTAAGCCTCACAACCCCAAACCCTCATGAAAGACATCTTGGGACTCCTCCCAGTCCATATCGTATATGGTGTCTTCATGACCGCCTTTGATGGAAAACGGTTAAGTGTGAACGCTGCTGTGTCTAGAGCATATCCCCAAAAGGATATAGGAAGATCTGCGTGACTCATCATAGATCGTACCATATCTAATAAGGTACGATTCCTCCTTTCGGATACACCATTCCACTGTGGTGTCCCAGGAGGAGTGAGTTGAGATAGAATCCCACACTCAGCTAAATAGTCACGAAACTCATGGCTCAAGTATTCTCCACCTCGATCTGATCGAAGTATTTTAATACTCTTGCCGAGTTGGTTTTGTACTTCATTTCTGAATTCTTTGAACTTTTCAAAGGACTCGGACTTATGTGTCATCAAGTACACATAACCATATCTACTGAAATCATCAGTAAATGTGATGAAGTATCTATAACCACCTCGAGCGGCAACATTGAAAGGGCCACATACATCAGAATGTATGAGTCCTAACAAATCTGTTGCCCTCTCGCAATGTCCACTAAAGGGAGTCTTAGTCATCTTGCCTAGAAGGCATGACTCGCATGTCTCATATGATTCAAAAACAAATGAATCCAGCAATCCATCCTTATGGAGCTGGGACAAGCGACTCTCATTTATGTGGCCTAAGCGACAGTGCCAGAGATAGGTTGGGTTCAACTCATTTGATCTCAACCTCTTGGTACTTACATTATAGATAGGGCGTTCTAAGTCTAGAATGTAGAGTCCGTTGATAAGATCTGCACTACAATAGAACATTTCATTTAAATAGACTGAACAACATTTGTTCTTAATTATAAATGAGAAGCCTTTCTTGTCTAGACAAGAAACAGAAATTATGTTCTTAGTAAGTGCAGGTACATAACAACAATCATCTAGTTCCAGTACAAGCCCAGAGGGCAGAGATAGAAAATAAGTTCCTACAGCAACAGCAGCAACTCGTGCTCCATTGCCTACTCGTAGGTCCACCTCGCCCTTTGCCAATGCCCTGCTATTTCTCAGCCCCTGCACATTGGTACAAATGTGAGAAGCACATCCAGTATCTAATACCCATGATGTAGAAATAGAAAGGTTGACTTCTATAACATATATACCTGAAGTAGAAGGCTCGCTTCTCTTCTTCTTAAGATCCTCTAGGTAGATCTTGCAGTTTCTTTTCCAATGCCCTTTCTCACCGCAATGGAAATAGGTGGCATCCTTCTGCACCCCACCCTTGGGTTTAAGTGCTGCAGAGCTGGCTTTGCCCTTGGTTTGGGTCTTACCCTTACCTTTGGGCTTCCACTTACCCTTGCCTTTGCCCTTCTGTACCATCAGGACGGTACTAGGCTTGGTGAGATTAGGCTCAGCAGTTCTTAACATGTTGAGTATCTCGGGAAGTGGTTTGTCTAATTCGTTCTTAACATGTTGTAATTCATCATATGTATAAATTAACGAAACTTTTTAACAAATGTCATTAAAAAGTGTCAGGAAAATCATTTTTTCTTGTAGTTGATTAGCTAGGGTTTTATTAAAGTAAAACAAAATATATTTATATTTACTTAATAATTTTTTTCAAATTCTATAAATTAAAAATGGATTATTTTTCTATTTAAAATATTTGAAAGCGATTTATAAACAGATAAAATTTCGTATCAAATTTAGTTGCTATTCCGTATTTATTTTGGGTTAAAAAAATTTATTTATACATTCCATTTTTAATTGATTATAAATTCTCTTTTAATTTTTTTTCGCATATTATTTTCTTTGAATGAAACATATTCCAGTCTGTTTTCCAGTCTGTTTTCATTTTCATTTTCTATAGAAAATGTGGTTTTCTGGAAAACATGTTTGGTTTGCATTTTCCAGCTTTGTTTTCCAGAAAAAAACATAGCGTTTTCTGGAAAACTGGAGAATGAAAAAAAGTCATTTTCCAAAAAACTAGAAAATGCGGTTTTTTGAAAATGAAAATGGAAAATGACTCAAACCAAACGCCCCTAATTCCATAGCAAATTTATTTATAATTTACTAAAATTTAAAACAAATTTTATTTCCGTTTTAAAAATCCGTTTCAAAAGCCTTATTTTCTTGTAGTGCGCATATTAAGATGTTAAATAATATAATGATATTTCTAATGTTTTGGCGTAATAAATAGTTTAATATGATATTTTAATTTTTAAATAATTCTTTTTGATAAAGTTTATCATAATAAATAGTTTATGATAAGGGATAGATATTTCTAACCTTTTGAAGTTTCCAATTCTGATGAAATCTTTTCAAAAATAAAAAGGGATAGGAACAACAAAAGAAAATGTATATACTACACAATATTGTCACCTCAATTCATAGCTTGAAGATCATCAATGGTTGCGAGAGCACTCAGGACCACACCCTCAACCCCTCCCCTACCACCGTAGACGGTGGCGCTGGTGTTAGGGACAAACCCAAACCCAAACCCTCCGAACCAAACCACACATATGGCGCATATAAAGGTTATAGTGACGGTATATTATGAGTGTGGGTATATATATATTATTTATATCTATAGAAAAAAAGGTTATAGTGATAGTAAATTATAAGTGTAGGTATACGCTAGCGCTACTTATACCCACAATACAAAAAAATTATAGTGATAGCAAAATATAAGTGTAGGTATAGATATCCAATACCCACAGCATTGATATCTGTCCCTATAACTTATAGTGACAGTAAATTATAAGTGTAGGTACACGCTACTTATACCCACAGTAAAAAAAAATTATAGTGACAGCAAAATATAAGTGTAGGTATAGATATCCAATACCCACAACATTGATATCTGTCTCTATAACTTATAGTGACAGTAAATTATAAGTGTAGGTATACGCTACTTATACCCACAGTAAAAAAAAATTATAGTGACAGCAAAATATAAGTGTAGGTATAGATATCCAATACCCACAGCATTGATATCTGTCCCTATAACTTATAGTGACAGTAAATTATAAGTGTAGGTATATGCTACTTATACCCACAGTAAAAAAAAATTATAGTGACAGCAAAATATAAGTGTATGTATAGATATCCAATACCCACAGCATTGATATCTGTCCCTATAACTTATAGAGACGATTTCGTATATCTGTGGCTATATGATATCTATACCCACAGTTTGTATGTGTAGCTAAAACTTACCGTGGGTATATGACAATTTTCTTGTAGTGCCTTAGGAATCCAATACTGGTTTGGTCTAGCTTGGTTGTTCAAGCAAAGTTTGGGGACCCATGCTTGAACTTTGGCTCTAGGTTGGTTTAATACAGCATAATATGACCGTTGTCTCGACTTGGTTCGATACCCTAACCCAGATCGATTAAGAACGGACTTCTGTTTTCCAAGGATCATGTCAAGACCCTTGGAACCCGAAGTGAATCGTTCTAAAGCCACTCTTAGCTCCTTGACTTGAGTTTTCAAGGAGGAGTTCTCTTTCTCATGCATTTCAACTTGAGTAGAGGTTCCTTCTTGAACCTTCTCGGTCAAGGATCTAGAGTCAACTTCCTCTTTCAGGAGTTTTACTTCCTGTCGGAGGGGTTCGACTCGGATTTTGGCTTTCGCCAAGTTACGAGATAAGTACGCTATTAATTTTGATAATTTAATTTTGAAATAGCCTCGTACCGTTATTTGGTCGTTCTCCGATATTGTGAGCTTTCCGTCATCTGGCTCCGATTTAGATCCGGTGTCAATGTCTTCCGAAGCAGTTAAGGTGAAAAGATTTAATTGTGGGGCATCTTCTTCTTCTTCGGAGGAAGATTCGTCCCACGTGGCTTGAAGAGCCTTCTTCGTTCGAGTCTTCTTGGCTTCCTTTAGATTGGGGCACTCCGATTTGTAGTGTCCCTTCTTGTAACATTCGTAGCAAGTAACATTTGGTTTGGTCTTTGAAGTTGAAGGTTCAGCTGGATCTTCCTTTCGTCGGCTTGCTTTCCTTCTGTTGGTTTGATGCTTCAGCTCCTTGTAGTAGTCCCGAGCTAGCCACACCAACTTGGGTCGATCCCCTTCACTGTCTTCTGAGTCTGAGTCTGAGTCAGACTCGGGTGCAGGTTGAGGCTTTTTCTTGACTACCTTTCCTTGGGGTTTACCTGCAAGAAAAGCAATATCTTTCTTGGCCAAAGTGCAGTTAGTCTGTTCGTGTAATTCTAATTCCGAAAATAATTCATCTAATTTAATTTTTGACGGATCCTTAGAAACCTTGTAAGCATCTACGATAGATGCCTACAGAGTATTTCTTAGGAAAGCATTTAAGGTATACCTGATTAGGTCACGGTTCTCTACCTTGTGACTGATTGTGTGCAGGCCGTTCATCAGCTCTTGGATTCTGGCGTGGAGCTGTGTTGTTGATTCACCCTCATTCATTTTTATTGTGTAGAGTCTGTTCAGCAACAGATCCCTTTTGCTGATTCTGGTGTCGGAGGTACCTTCATGCAGCTCAATCAGTTTTCTCCAAAGGTCTTTGGCGCTGCTGAAAGTACCCACCCGATTCAGTTCTTCCATGGTTAATCCACACTGCAACGCCTGAGTTGCCTTTGCATCAGCCTCGATCTTTTTCTTCAGTGAGGCGTCCCATTCAGAGTAGTGTTGTGCCACTCCTTCTGCGTTCTTGGGGATTTCGAGGCCAGATTGGATTAATATCCACATATCCACTTGAGTTTTTAGGTGGACTTCCATCCGACTTTTCCAGTAGGAAAATCTTCTCCACTGAATAGCGGTGGTCTGGCTGTGTTGAAACCTTCTTGCATAGATATACTAATTTCTGAAAAATAAGAAAATAGAAAAATCTTATACCAAGACTTGGTCTTGGATTAGTAGTGCGGAAGAAAATTAATCGAAATAAAAACGATCGAGTGATGTTACACCAACCTCGATTAACAAGAAAAATTCAAAAAAGAAATTAAAAACAATTTCGTAAAATCCGAAAAACAATCTCAAATTGGTGGTTGTACCAAATTTGAGTCACCCGCTCTGATACCACTTGTTGGATCGAAGAAAATGATAGAGGGGGGGTGAATATCGTTATAAAATATTTCGAAGTAAAAGAGTAAATGCGCAGCGGAAAATGACAAAATACACAAGAATACAAGTCATTTTTTACTTAGTTCGGAGTCGCGGTCGACTCCTACTCCAAGGCCCACGGTCCTTGACCGTTTACTTTGGGCAATTCTATATTCGATAAAGTTTTTACAAGATGATAGTACAAATATAGAATTGGAAATTTAAATCACAACACTTTCGTAAATTGAAATTTTACCGACGCCCGAGGTGAATTGAATTCCGGAGCAGAGGGTCATCGTCGACGCTGAAATCTTGAAATCGAACTTTGCCGAGGCGCAACACTTGAGCGAAAGTGTCTGGAGAGTTTAGAACAGTTGATTGCGAAGCCTTGGGGGTGCACCCCCTTTTATAGTGCTCATACGGGCACCTGAGTCGATGGGGCGCCTAACACGTGGCCTTCCCTGTGCGAACCCTTATCCGCAGGCTCGGTCAGTGCTTATCCATCTCCTCTTGGGCGCCTGAGCTGATGGGGGCGCCCGTGACCTCACGGGCGCCTGATCTGCCTTTGTCCAGAGGCTTCGCGGCTGTGTTCTGAAATTTGCCTTCACACTGGGGCGCCCGTATCCTTACGGGCGTCCGAGTCCATCCGGGCGCCTAGCCCCAGTGTGGCACCTCACTTGCAGACGACCAGTCCTTCGATCCTGCAACTCAGGTTAATTCCAAACACAACAAACAAATGTGTTAGCCATTAGTTATAGCCATAGCTGTCTTGGTTCTGACTTTGGGTCTCCCAAATGGGACCCTAGGTCGAACCGACGCCTACTGTTCCCTCGACAGGGAACGCGTCCTCACCTACTCCTCTCAGGAGAGTTTACCTTTTGCCAACCGGCTCCTCCGGTTGTACTTTTGCCCAATCCACCTGACCAGGTCTTCGTGCCCAACTTCCGGTCAGGTCTTCGGTGCCCAGCCCCTTGTCAGGACTTCTTGCCCAGTCCTCGACCAAGACTTCTTTGCCCATCCCTTTGTCAGGACTTCTTGCCTAGTTTACCTAGGTCTTTTCCTACACGCTCAGTAAACATGTTAGATCATAACAACACTTTAACTTCTGAACCCTTTGCCATTATCAAAACTCAGGTTTGACTTAGGTGCTGTCTGCACCAACAATACCAAGCGACTTCCAGGGTCCTGTCTCTGGAAATACTGCCATCATAATACAAAACAATACCCAACTTCAACTTCTTGTCTAGATAGCAGAGAGTCTTAAAGATATCCAATTTAAAGACGATCCTTGAGCAAACAAGAAGAGACACTCAAGTAACAACTATACCTAAAGATTTAATTGTCAAACTAAAAAACCTGTCCGTAGGACCTTCGGAGAAACCAAAAGAAGGAAGGGGCAAACTGCGAGTTTTCAAGGATCCCTACAAGATACTAAAAGAAGAAATGGAAAAACTGAAGAACCGATGACCTCAAGAACAATAATGGAACAAGCATCTACATCAACCTCTACACTCTTGTTTGAAGATCAAATTAGGGAATATAGACGAAACCAAAGAAGGCTTCCACAATGCCCGACAAGTGACGAGAAGATTACGGAGAAGGCTAATTATTTATGCGGACAGGAAGGTCATTTTGCCAGGGAATGCCCAAACGAACGTCATAACATTAGGAGAGTGGCAATCTTTGAGCAACTCGATATCTCGGAAGATTGTGATATACTTTCAGTACAAGAAGGGGAGCCTTAAAGCGATGCTATCTTTAGCATCTCAGAAGGCGAGGAGGATGACAACGATCTATAGAGGTCAATCCAAACCCTACATATTACTAATGAAACCATTTTTATGCTCGGACAGATTGACGGCGGTTATAGGCTTCAAATCAAAGTTTCGAAAGAACAACTAAAATGCCAACACGACTGGCACCACAATGAGCCAGTTCTTCCTCCACAACCTTCAACTTGCACCTGCTGCAAAAAGGCAACAGTTCAAAGAGCAAGGATACATTGCCCAAACTGTTTAATAACGGCTTGCAACTTATGTGGGTCGTACTACTTTAAGAAAGAGGTCCCAGCAACACCCTCGGCACCAGCTCCATGATAGAACATTGTATTTTCTCCTAACCGTATGAATTCTAGAAAACCAAATAAGAACTCGAAGAGAAAACATAATGTATATAAGCATGGATCTATTGTTTCATCAAATCATGACATAACATAAATAAAAGGCATAAACCGAAAGACAAAGAACCTGATTGATTAGACATTGTCTTTGTCGTGGCGTCTTTGGCTTGATCCCTATGGAAGAAAAAATGCAGTGGAAAGAAGGAGAATCTTCCAAGGGGCTTAGGGTTGATGGTGCCGTAAAGTTTCTTGTCAATGGGGAACAAGAAATTAGGTCAAGATAATTCCTAAACCCTTGGGGACCTCCCCTTTAGATAGAAATTCAATCTATTATCAGCCCATAGATAATAACAGATTGGTCTAAAGGGTTACATACATTGAACCCGTATCCAATAATCCGAAACCCAATAAACATAAGTTAGATCACTTTAAGGGTTCAGATTGTATTTACATGTGCAACTTACAAATAAACACACCTAATAGGGATAATAATAATATCTAGCAATCTCACACTTGGACTATATGTGAGTTGTATGGTAAATACAAGCAAAACTTCAGTTGATATCAAACTTTATGGGTACAAGATACCCTTATAAACAATCTAGTCCATTAACTTCATTGATATAGGACTAAAGAGGTCATAGCTACTGTATATGATCGTAACAAGCCCCAATAGTAATCACAATAGCAATGTCATTAACGACATAGATCAAGATGTGGATGTATAGAGTAGAAATTACATAAAATGTGATCAATACATGTCAATTTCCAACTGGTCCAAAGCGACTCAAAAGAGTGATCATATTTGCAAATACTTTATGCTAAACTGCAACAGCAAATCATGATCCAAACTTTATGATTCCAAAAGGAATCTGTATCATATTTATAAACACCAAATGTTAAACAGCAGTAGTAAATCATGATATCGTATTCAAAGTGTCAAACAAACATATGAATCCCCATTAATATTTTGAACCTGAAGTACGTACAATAATCAAAATAAAATATTTGTCTTTATTAACATAGAGCAATAAATTAAATACAGACTCCCACTAGATGAGTTCTTCTTCCATAAGAAGAACTCTCATATCCACAACATGCGCATGGAACACCTTGGATACCAAACCTTTGGTGAGTGGATCAGCCAACATGGAATATGTGCAGATGTGTTCTACCATAATCTAGCGACTCTGAACTCTCTCTTTAACCGCTAGAAACTTAATGTCGATGTGTTTGGACTTCGACGAACTGCGGTTGTTCTTGGCATAAAGTTCTGCAACTTTATTAACACAGTAGATCCTCAGTGGCCTGTCAATGCCATCTGTTGGTGCAGGCAGCACCCAAGTCAAACCTGGGTTTTGATAATGGCAAAGGGTTCAGAAGTTAAGGTGTTATTATGATCTAACATGCTTACTAAGTGTGCAGAAAAAGTCCTCAGTACACTAGGCAAGAAGTCCTAGCAAAGGGCTGGGCAATGAAGTCCTGGTCAAGACTAGGCAAGAAAACCTGACCGGAAATCGGGCAAAGAAGTCTTGGTCGAGGACTGGGCAAGAAGTCCTAGCAAGGGGCTGGGCACCGAAGACCTGACCGGAAGTTGGGCATGAAGACCTGGTCAGGTGGATTGGGCAAAAGTCCAACCGGAGGAGCCGGTTGGCAAAAAGGTAAACTCTCCTGAAAGGAGTAGGTGAGGACGCGTTCCCCGTCGAGGGAACAGTAGGCGTCGGTTCGACCTAGGGTTCCATTTGGGAGACCCAAAGTCAGAACCAAGACAGCTACGGCTGTAACTAAAGCTTGTTGTGTTTTGGAACTAACCTGAGTTGCAGGATCGAAGGACTGGTCTTCTGCAAGTGAGGTGCCTCACTGGGGCTAGGCGCCCGGATGGACTCAGGCGCCCATATAGATACGGGCGCCCCAGTGTGTAAGCAAAATCCAAAACATAGCCGCGAAGCCTCTGGACTAAGGCAATTCAAGCGCCTGTGAGGTCACGGGCGCCCCCATCAGCTCAGGCGCCCGAGTGGAGATGGATAAGCGCTGACCGAGCCTGCGGATAAGGGTTCGCGCAGGGAAGGTCACTTGTTAGGCGTCCCCATCGTCACAGGTGCCCGTATGGGTGCTATAAAAGGGGGTTCACCCCCAAGGCTTCGACATCACTTGCTCTCAATGCTCCAAACCTTTTCGTTCAAGCGCTACGCTCCGGCAAACTCTAACTTCGAGATTCCAGCGCCGACGACGACCCTCTACTCCGAAATTCGATCCACCTCAGGCGTCGGTAATGAAAAGTGTTCCAAGTTTAATTTTTTGCTCTACTTCTGTACTTAATTTGTAAAACTCTTATTGCGATTATAGAATTGCCCAAAGTAAACGGTCAAGGACTGTGGGCCTTGGAGTAGGAGCCGACCGCGACTCCGAACCAAGTAAAACCGACTTGTGTTCTTGTGTGTTCTTTCATTCTCCGCTGCGTATATTCTTTAACTTTCCGAAAATTTTAATAATGATATTCACCCCCCCTCTCTATCATTTTCTTCGATCCAACAAGTGGTATCAGAGCGGGTGGCTCAAATTTGGTGCAACCACCAATTTGAGAGTGTTTTTCGGATTTTACGAAAGTATTTTAATTTCTTTTTCAAATTTTTCTCGTTAATCGAGGTTGGTGCAACACCACTTGCTCGTTTCTCTTTTCTATTAATTTTCTTTCGCACTACTAATCCAAGACCAAGTCTTGGGACAAGTTTTCTCTATTTTTCTTATTTTTCAGAAATTACTATGGCCATGCAAGAGGGTTTCAGCACAGCTAGATCACCGCTCTTCAGTGGAGAAGATTGCTCCTACTGGAAAAGCTGGATGGAAGTCCACCTGAAAACTCAGGTGGATATGTGGATAATTATCCAATCTGGTCTTGAAATCCCCAAGAACGCAGAAGGAGTGGCACAGCACTACTCTGAATGGGATGCCTCGCTGAAGAAAAAGATCAAGGCTGATGCAAAGGCAACTCAGACGTTGCAGTGTGGATTCACCAAGGAAGAGATGAACCGGGTGGGTCTCTTCAACAGTGCCAAAGAACTTTGGAGCAAACTGATTGAGCTGCACGAAGGTACCTCCGACACCAGAATCAGCAAAAGGGATCTGTTACTAAACAGACTCTACACAATAAAGATGAATGAAGGCGAATCAGCAGCACAGCTCCACACCAGAATCCAGAAGCTGATGAACGACCTTCACACAATAGGTCACAAGGTAGAGAGTCGTGACCTAATCAGGTATACCTTAAATGCATTCCCAAGGAATACTCTGTGGGCATCTATGGTAAATGCTTACAAGGTTTCTAGGGATCTTTCAAAAAATAAATTAGATGAACTTTTTTCAAAATTAGAATTACACGAACAGACTAACTGCACTTTGGCCGAGAAAAGTATTGCTTTTCGTGTAGGTAAATCCCAAGGAAAGGTAGCCAAGAAAAAGCCTCAACCTGCACCCGAGTCTGACTCAGACTCAGACTCAGAAGATAGTGAAGGGGATTGACCCAAGTTGGTGCGGCTAGCTCGGGACTACTACAAGGGGCTCAAGCATCAAACCAACAGAAGGAAAGCAAGCCGACGAAAGGAAGATCCAGCTGAACCTTCAAAGACTAAACCGAATGTCACTTGCTACAAATGCAACAAGAAGGGACACTACAAATCGGAGTGCCCTAATCTGAAGGAGATGAAGAAGACTCGAAGGAAGAAGGCTCTTCAAGCCACGTGGGACGAATCTTCCTCCGAAGAAGAAGAAGAGGCCCCACAATCAAATCTTCTCGCCTTAACCGCTTCGGAAGACATCGACACCGGATCGGAATCGGAGCCAGATGACGAAAGGCTCACAATTTCGGAGAACGACCAAATAACGGTAAGAGGTTATTCCAAAATTGAATTATCAAAATTGATAGCTTATTTATCTCGTAACTTGGCGAAAGCCAAAATCCGGATCGAATCCCTCCGACAGGAAGTAAAACTCCTGAAAGAGGAAGCTGACTCCAGAACCATGACCGAGAAGGTTCAAGAAGGAAACTCTACTTAAGTTGAAAAGCTTGAGAAAGAGAACTCCTCCTTGAAAACTCAAGTCAAGGAGCTCAGAGTGGCTTTAGAACGATTTACTTCAGGTTCCAAGGGTCTTGGCATGATCCTTGGAAAACAGAAGTCTGTTCTTAATCGATCTGGGTTAGGGTATCGAACCAAGTCGAGACAACGGTCATATTATGCTGTATTGAACCAACCTAGAGCCAAAGTTCAAGCATGGGTACCCAAACTTTGCTTGAACAACCAAGCTAGACCAAACTAGTATTGGATCCCCAAGGACAAGATTCACATCTTACCTAATCATTATCGTAGCTTTAGTCCAGGGGGAGCAAATTTAAAAACAATTTTCATAATTAGATTTTTTTTGTGTGCTTAATTCCTTAATTTTATTGCATGCTTGCTTTTTTTTTTTGCAAATTATTATGTTTAGACCTAGGAATGGTTAGACTAATGACTAAAAGGATTTAATTGAAATTTGAACAACATATTATTGGGTGGAGGTGAGATGATAGTACGTTAGGGAAATCATTTTGGTGGAACTAGCCGAAGCTACCGATCCAAGACCCAAACTAGTTAGACCAATATCTTTCAAGGAGTAACTTGAAGATGAATTTTCAATAAAAGGCTTTGTCAAGGAAAGGGTTGATGATCCAATAAGGCTATGGCCAAAGAAGGCCTAGTGTCTCGCCAAGACCTGGAAGCCGATTATTGAAAATAAAATTCACTTTACTATTGTCAGATTTGAATCTAACACAAATTTCAATTAATCTTAGATTCAATTAAAATCTTGAAGCCCATCATGCTTTCCAAATTAAAATCTTTATTGCTGTTAAAACCTGTCTCACAAAACCCATAAGGTTAACGTGATTGATAACTCTAGATTGGGTGAGACAGGTTAGGTTGTGAAAATCAATTCAAGCCATCCTTAATTCTAATTGGATCTAAATCAATAAATATTTTATGTGTAGGAACATAAAGATTTGGACCAATGAATGTTGGATAGCGGATGCTCCAGACACATGACTGGAGACAAATTGAAATTCACCAAACTCAAGTTCAAGAACCTAGGCTCAGTAGCGTTTGGCAATAATGCTACACTCAAAGTCATTGGGTCAGGTAACATTGAACTCAAATCCGATTTTGTGATTAAAAAGGTACTTTTGGTTGAGAACTTCAAATTTAATTTGCTTAGTATAAGTCAATTATCTGATACTGACTATATAGTTATCTTTACCAACTCTGACTACCTAATTAGAAATCTTCAAGACTCAGAAGTCATGCTTAAGGGAACTAGGAAAAATAATGTTTATACTATCAATTTACCCTTAGTACATAAATGTCTCTTAACTCAGTTAGAAGAATCCAACCTCTGGCATAGGAGATTAGGTCACACTAATGTTAGACTAATTTCAAAAGTCACCCAACTTGGTCTAATTAAAGGAGTACCAAAAATTAAGAACTATGAAAACACAATATGTAATTCATGCAACCAAGGTAAACAAACCAAGTCTAATCACAAGTCAATTCAATCAGACCTAACTCAAACCACACTTGATCTCCTACACCTTGACCTATTTGATTCACATGGAGCCAAGTCACTAAGCGGAAACCGGTACATCATCGATGATTACTCTAGGTTTACTTGGGTTAGGTTCCTAAAAACTAAGGATGAAAACCTAAACCTGTTTATTGACTTATGTAAGATAATTGAAAATCAAAATGATACCAAAATCAAAAAACTTAGGAGTGATCACAGGGGAGAATTTGAGAATCAAAGGTTTGACGAATTTTGTAGGATAAACGGGTATATTCATGAATTTTCGTGTCCTAGAACCCCGCCCCCCCCAGCAAAATGGGATAGTAGAAAGGAAGAATAGAACCCTACAGGAAGCCGCTAGGACCATGCTCAATGAATTCAACCTAGTTAACCAATTTTGGACAGAAGCGATAAGTACGGCTTGCTATATCCAAAATAGGGTCCTAATCAACAAAAGACATAATAAAACTCCATATGAGCTATATTATCATAGACTGCCAAATTTACATTACCTAAGGGCCTTCAGATGCAAAGTACATATCCTAAACACCAAGGACTACCTAGGTAAATTTCAGTCTAAGTCAACTCCAGGAATATTCTTAGGATATTCAACAACAAGTAGGGCTTATAGGGTCTACAATAAACAAACTAATAAAATTGAAGAAATAATGAATTTAATCTTTGATGAGGAAACCAATCCAAAATCTGATAATCAAAACCTGAACCCATCAAATGTCGATCAAGAGGAAAACGAGCCACTTATTGAACCATCAGTTGAACCACTAGTTGAACCTCTAAATGAATTGACTCTTGAACCAACTACTACATAGTTGAACAAAATACTGAATCAAACCGTTCAGCTGGACCTGAGGCTGAACTAAGTTCTAGAAGAACCAAGAATCCCAGACTCAGTCACCCAACTGATCAAATTGTGGGTGATCCAACCTTAGGAGTCAGAACTAGGTCTTCCTATAGAAATCTTAGTCAGGTCGCACTAATTTCAAAATTGAACCTAAGACTATCGAGGAAACCTTACCTGATCCTGATTGGATCATAGCCATGCAAGCGGAGTTAGCCCAATTTGAAAGAAACCAAGTCTGGGAACTAGTACCTAAACCTGAGGGTAAGTCTATTATAGATACTAAGTGGGTATTTAGGAACAAACTAAATGACCAAGGGGAAATAGTCAGAAACAAAGCCCGCTTAGTAGCTAAAGGGTTCAGTCAAGTCGAAGGGTTAAACTATGACGAAGCTTATGCCCCAGTAGCCAGACTTGAGTCTATTAGAATGTTGTTAGCCTTTGCAACCCATAATGGATTCAAACTTTACCAAATGGACGTTAAGTCAGCCTTTCTAAATGGGTTCATCAAAGAAGAAGTCTATGTAGGAAACCCCCCGGCTTTGAGGACCTAGAAAAACCTAACTACGTTTTCAACCTTAATAAGGAATTTTATGGACTAACACAAGCACCTAGGGCATAGTATGAACGTCTATCAACTTACCTTATTTCTAAGAAATTTAACCAAGGATAAATTGACTCAACTCTTTTTGTTAAAACCTTAGAAAAAGACATTTTCATTGCCCAAATATATGTTGACGACATAATTTTCGGATCCACCAACTCAAACTTCTTAAAAGAATTTGTAAAAATCATGAAAAATGAATTCGAAATGAGCTTAGTTGGTGAGCTCAACTTCTTTTTAGGACTACAAATTAAGCAAACTAGGGATGGAAATTATGTTCACCAATTCAAATATGCTAAGGAGTTAATAAAGAAATTTAAAATGGATAACTCCAAAAGCATAAGCACCCCTATGGCCACAAATGTAAAAATTGATAGTGGCCCTGAAGGTAAACATGTAGATCTTAAGCTATATCGAAGTATGATTGGAAGTCTACTTTACCTTATAGCTAACAGACCTGATATCCTATTCTCTGTAGGAATGTGTGCTAGATACAAAACCTGTGCTAAGGAAACGCACTTAGCAGCCCTAAAAAGAATACTTATATACATTAAGGGCACCCTAAATGTAAGGATTTGGTATCCTAGGACCTCAACCTTTGACCTGTCAGGATACTCTAATTCTGACTATGCTGGATGTAAACTGGATAGAAAAAGTATAAGTGGAAGCTGTCAACTTTTAGGGAATAGTCTAGTCAGTTGGTGCAGTAGAAAGCAACACTGCGTAGCTCTATTTACAACCGAAGCAGAATATGTTGCTTTAGGAGAGTGTATAGCACAACTCTTATGGATGATGCACACTCTTAAGGACTTCCAGCATGATTACACCCAAACCCAAGTCTACATTGATAATATAAGTTTAATCAATCTAACTAAGAACCCAATCCAACACTCTAGAACAAAACATATAGAGGTTAAACATCACATTGTAAGGGATCATATAGCCAGGGGTGACATAGCCCTTAAGCACGTAGACTCAAAGTCAAACATAGCTGATATCTTCACCAAACCCTTACCTGAGTTTGAGTTTAGTTCATTAAGAAGGCAGTTAGGGTTATGCTTAGTAGAATAGGACTGCTCTACATGTTTTTTTAATTATTTTTGCTATTTAATATGTTTGAAAAATCATTTTGTTTGAAATTTAAAATGATTTTCCGACTTAGTTTTTTTAAAAACTTACCCCCTTCAAAACTAGGGTTTTTTTGCAAAATGGACTTAGCTTAGGCCCTCATCCTAGAACTGCATGCACCTATAGATCTAGAAGCCAGCATCTCACAAGCACCGTAGGATACTTTTGATTGACAACCTAGACTGGGTTGAGATGCTTAGGTCTATGCCTTGATTCAAGATGCTATAAGTCAGTGCATCTGCAGTAATTGAGACAATAAATATCAATTGAATAGTAATCAGGTTAAGTGTCAAGTTTAGAAAATCTAACTTGATCAGATCACTTAACTTGACTAACCCTAGCGAATGTTATTGTTTATGACAGTTAGTAAGTAGCTAACTGGGTTAGACATGACCCGAAAGAGAAAATCTAAATTAGTTTGGTCCAGTTTATGCTTAGAATTGGTTCAATACAGAACTTTACTTTCTTTATTCTATTTTTTTTCTATAATAATTTTTTTTGATATATGGCAAAGGGAGAGAGAAAGGAAAGGAGAGAAAAGAAGTTTTTTTTTATTTTAATTTTTTTTCAAAACCTTTGATCTCCTTTTTCAAAAAGTAAAGAAACGAAAATACTTGTTTTCAAATCTGAAGCATCTCAAATTAGTTTGGAAAATTTTCTAAGTGCTTAACTCAAATTTATTTTGAAAATTTTCTAAGTGCTTAACTCAAATTTAGTTTGAAAATTTTCTAAGTGCTTAAGTCAAATTTAGTTTAAAAATTTTCTAAGTGTTTAACTCAAATTTATTTTGAAAACTTTCTAAGTGCTTAACTCAAATTTATTTTGAAAACTTTCTAAGTGCTTAACTCAAATTTATTTTGAAAATTATCTAAGTACTTAACACAAAATTTATTTTGAAAAGTCTCTAAGTACTTAACTCAAAATTTGTTTTGGAAATCTTTTCAAAGTGTTCGACTTAAATTTTTTTGGAAAATTTTTCTCTAACTTGAAAATCTTTTTGAAAATTTTCTAAGTGTTGAAAACCTGAAAAAATCTTTTTGGAAAATATTTTTTAAGGATAATCAAGGACTTAGAAGTGTTTTCAATAACCCCACTTATTTTTGAAAAACTCAGGGGGAGAATTTTTCAGGGGGAGGAAATTACATATCTTTTACATTGCTTGTTTCTTTAACTTAACTTTTTGAACCGTGTTGCCATAAATCAAAAAGGGGAAATTGTTGGTGCAGGCAGCACCTAAGTCAAACCTGGATTTTGATAATGGCAAAGGATTCAGAAGTTAAGGTGTTATTGTGATCTAACATGCTTACTAAGTGTGCAGAAAAAGTCCTAGGTACACTAGGGAAGAAGTCCTGGCAAAGGGTTGGGCAAAGAAGTCCTGATCAAGGACTGGGCAAGAAGACCTGACCGGAAGTCGGGCAAAGAAGTCCTGGTCGAGGACTGGGCAAGAAGTCCTGGCAAGGGGCTGGGCACCGAAGACCTGACCGGAAGTTGGGCACGAAGACCTGGTCAGGTGGATTGGGCAAAAGTTCAACCGGAGGAGCCGGTTGGCAAAAAGGTAAACTCTCCTGAAAGGAGTAGGTGAGGACCTGTTCCCCGTCGAGGGAATAGTAGGCGTCGGTTCGACCTAGGGTTCCATTTGGGAGACCCAAAGTCAGAACCAAGACAGCTATGACTGTAACTAAAGTTTGTTGTGTTTTGGAACTAACCTGAGTTGCATGATCGAAGGACTGGTCTTCTGCAAGTGAGGTGCCTCACTGGGGCTAGGCGCCCGAATGGACTCAGGCGCCCGTATGGATACGGGCGCCCCAGTATGAAGGCAAAATCCAAAACATAGCCGCGAAGCCTCTGGACTAAGGCAGTTCAGGCGCCCGTGAGGTCACGGGCTCCCCCATCAGTCAGTTGCCCGAGTTGAGATGGATAAGCGCTGACCGAGCCTGCGGATAAGGGTTCGCACAGGGAAGGCCATGTGTTAGGCGCCCCCATCGTCACAGGCGCTCGTATGGGTGCTATAAAAGGGGGTTCACGCCCAAGGCTTCGACATCACTTGCTCTCAATGCTCCAAACCTTTTCGTTCAAGCGCTACACTCCGGCAAAATTTCAACTTCGAGATTCCAGCGCCGACGACGACCCTCTGCTCCGAAATTCGATCCACCTTGGGAGTCGGTAACGAAAAGTGTTCCAAGTTTAATTTTCTGCTCTACTTCTGTACTTAATTTGTAAAACTCTTATTGCGATTATAGAATTACCCAAAGTAAACGGTCAAGGACCGTGGGCCTTAGAGTAGGAGCCGACCGCGACTCTGAACCAAGTAAAACCGACATGTGTTCTTGTGTGTTCTTTCATTCTCCGTTGCGTATATTCTTGAACTTTCCGAAAAATTTAATAATGATATTCACCCCCCGCCTCTATCGTTTTCTTCGATCCAATACCATCAACGATATGCAATGCTTTGATGAAGTTCCGCAGCTAAATCCTGTGATTGGATGCTTCATAGTATGCTACCAATTCTGCCTCCATAGTAGAAGTAGATACTAGCGTCTGCTTGACGCTCTTTCAAGATATAGCCCCTCCAGCAAGCATGAAGATATAGCCTGAAGTGGACCTCCTGCTATCTAAGCTTCCAGCAAAATTGGAGTCTGAATAACCAATCACCTCCAGATGATTTGACCTTCGATACGTGAGCATGTGTCTTTTAGTTCTTTGCAAATACTGCATCACTCTTTTAATTGCTTTCCAGTGCGACGGTCCTGGGTTATTAACATATCTGCCTAACATCCCAACTACAAATGCTATATCTGGTCGAGTGCAAACTTGTGTATACATGAGACTTCCCACTGCTGATGCATATGGGAATTGTTCCATCTCCTTTATTTCAAGTTCAAGTTGTGGACACTGCTGCAAACTGAACTTGTCTCCTCTTGACACAGGTGTGTCACCAGGTGTACATTTTTGCATGTCATACCTTATAAGCACCTTCTCAATATAGGCTTGTTGTGAAAGTCCAAGAATACCTCTTGATCGATCACGATAGATCTGAATGCCTAGAATAAAAGATGCTTCACCAAGATCTTTCATTTCAAATTTACCAGATAGAAATGACTTGGTTTCATGTAGTAGACCCTTATTATTGCTCGCAAGCAATATATCATCCACGTACAAAACAAGTATAACAAACTTGCTCCCACTGAACTTGACATATATGCACTGATCAACGGAGTTCTCTTTAAATCCAAATGAGGTAACCACTTGATCAAATTTTCGGTACCATTGACGGTATGCCTGCTTTAAACCATAAATGGACTTCTTTAATCTACATACTAGGTGCTTTGAGTCTGAGGACTCAAAGTTCTCCGGTTGCACCATATATATAGACTCCTCTATGTCTCCATTGAGGAATGCAGTCTTTACGTCCATTTGATGTAGCTCCAAATCAAAATGAGCTACAAGTGCTATGATTACCCTAAGGGAGTCTTTCGTCGACACAGGTGAGAAAGTCTCCTTATAATCAATGTCTTCCTTTTGAGTGAATCCCTTGGCAACAAGACGAGCCTTATACCTTTCGATATTGCCCTTCAAATCTCGCTTGGTTTTAAATCCATTTACAACCAACAGGTTTCGAACCTTCAGGCAATTCGATAAGTTCCCAAACATCATTGTCTGTCATAGACTTTAACTCTTCTTGCATGGCATTAATCCACCTTTCAGGGTTAGAGCATTGTTTGACTTCTTGGAAAGATGTAGGATACTTTCCAACCCTATATCAAACTCATGCTCTTGGAGATAAACATAATCACGAGAATTTGTGCTTCTCCGTTCCCTTGTGGATCGCCTTAAGGGCACTTGTGTTTGAGGCGGTTGAGGTACTTGCTCATCAATATGAGGTAATATTTCAATTTCAGTGGTAGGCTCCTCCAATTGCATTGGAGATGTCATGGGAATATCTTGGTTCACTATGCTCACTGGATGTGCAATATCCATAATGTGTGGTATGGTCACTATACCACTACTGATTGCACTAGTAGTGACCATAGGAGGATTGTCAACGCTTACTTCAAAAAATACTTCCTTGATTTTATCGCTCCCATTGTCCTCAATAAACTTGGAGTTTCCTACTTCGAAGAAGGATCTATTAGATGGATCATAAAATTTATACCCCTTTGATCTCTCAGAGTAACCTACAAAATTACAGCTAACAATACTTGAGTCCAGTTTCTTTTCATTAGGCTTGCAAGGCCTAGCCTCAGCTGGACAACCCCAGACGTATAAATGTCTAATGCTAGGCTTTCTACCCGTCCACATCTCAAATGGGGTTTTAGTTATTATCTTACTAGGTACTCTATTGAGAAGGTAAACTGCAGTCTTGAGTGCCTCACCCCACAAAGACTCCAGTAGAGATGTGAAAGCCATCATACTTCTCACCATGTCCTTTAGGGTTCGATTGTGATGCTCAGCTACACCATTCTGACTGGGTGTACCAAGCATGGTATACTGAGGCACAATCCCACACTCAGCAAGGTAATTTGCAAAAGGTCCTGGACGTTGTTCACCTGATCCATCATATCGACCGTAATATTCTCCTCCACGGTCGGATCAAACAGCTTTAATTTTCTTACCTAGTTGAAGTTCAACTTCGGCTTTGAAAATTTTGAACATGTCCAAAGATTACGACTTCTCATGAATAAGGTACAGATAGCCAAATCTAGAATAGTCATCTATGAAGCTAATAAAATATGTGTGTTCATTCCAAGATGCCTTAGGGAATGGTCCACAAATATCCGTATGTATTAGCTCCAAAACGTCACTACAACGGCTAGCCCCTTTGTTCCTTTTGTTAGTTGTCTTCCCCTTAACACACTCTATGCAGACATCAAAGTCTGACATATCAAGGGAATCAAGAATTCCATGTGACATTAACCTTTCTATGCGTTGTTTGGATATATGTCCTAAAGTCCTATGTCACAACATAGAAGAATTCTCATTGGTCAACTTACGTTTCGTACCTACACTATGCATTATTACGTTGTCAATCGTAGGAGTAAAGGTGTTTAATTTATAAATTTTATCAACCAAGGAACCATTACCAATCAAAATTGAATTATAGAAAATACTAAACATTTCATTTCCAAATGAACAAGAATAACCTGATTTGTCCAAACAAGAAATTGAAATTAAGTTTCGTCTGAAAGACAGTACAATGAATGTATTCTCCAAATCCAAATAAACATCAGTTCCTAAATAAAGCCTAAAAACACTAATAGTCTCTACTGCAGCCTTTTTTCCATTCCCCGTATAGATGTATCTTTCACCATCAAGTGAAAGTCGGCTCCTGAGACAGCCCTGCATAGTGACACTTATGTAAGTAGTAGCACCAGTATCTATCCACCAAGTGTCAATGGGTACAATAGCTAAATTGACTTATGAACTAACAAGGTTGAGAAGTTTACCCTTCTTTACACGCTAGTTGGCGTACTTGAGGCAGTCTTTCTTCATATGACCTTTCTTCTTGCAAAAGTAATAAGTGAATTCCTTGTCCTGCTTCTTTTGCTCCTTATGGTTATTGCCTCCAGAATCTGCAGTTTGCTTTCCCTTACCTTTGTTATTGATCCTCTTTCGCTTCTTGCTCGCATTTTGAGAACCAGATGCTAAGTGAGCACTTTCAGATGTCTCAATCTTCAGTCTCCCCTCCTCTTGCACGCATTGAGCAATAAGTTCATTCAATGTCCACTTTTCCTTTTTGAGTATTATACGATATCTTAAAATGAGTGAACCATGCAGGCAGAGACATCAAGACAAAATGCACTAACATACTCTCAAACATATCGAGTTTTAGTGCTTTCAGACTTGTCGCTATATTGGACATCTCCATAATATACTCCCTTATGTTTCCTTTACCACTGTACCGCATGGTTACCAACTTCGTAAGAAGTGTGGTAATCTTGACCTTTTCATTTAAGGTGGATCGGTCGGTCTGCCAGTTGGTTAAGAAACCTCCTAGCATCTTCACTTTCTGTTATTGAGCCCTTTATTTGTGCCGGTATGGAAAGCTTCATGATGCTTAGACTCATGCGATTTGATTTCTCCCACAGTTGAAATTCAGCCCTCTGCTCTATAGTGCTAGCACTGGTCAAAGGTGCGGGATGATCATTCCTTAATGCATAGTCCAAGTTCATGCAGCCTAAGATTATGATCACGTATTCTTTCCATTCAGCAAAATTCGAACCAATTAATGTTGGGATGTTATTAATGTTGGCAGTTACAGATTGCACTGAAATTAAAAAAAAGGAAAATTTATAAGCTCACGATTTAACTAAAGCCAAGAACATATATATAATAAAATTATGCAAATAAATAAAATTTTAAATGCATATAAATGGGCTCCTTATGAGATACCACATACAACATTGCATTTTAATGTGTAGATTAAAATATAATTTGTTAGCGGTACTCTCTGATATAACTCAAACTTTAATTGGCCACACAATGTACCTTCCTTTGAGCCGACCCATTGTGTGCATAATATGAAACTTTATAAGAGTTATATTTTGGTCCATAGCTTACAACAACTTTAATCTGTCACGCAATATGTCTTCCTTTGGGCCGACATATTTTGTGCATGATCAGAACAAAATAAATTATGTTCAATAATTATAAACTATCTTGAACATATATCTGGCATAAAAGCAACCTTCCTTTGGGCCGATTGCTCTTAGCATAGATATACGTCTACCAACACAAAATACACTAAACCGACCTAAGGTGTCTTCCTTTGGGCCAACACAATAGTTCAATTTAGTAGCACGTTGTGTAGATAGACCCAAGAAAATTCTAGATATTTAATCGAACAGATAATTTCTTTATTAGTCTTGACACCTCAAAATTAAGCTCATTAATCGATTGACACTATATGGTAATCAAACGGTATGATCCAATTGATTATCTCAATCGATCTAAAAGCTTAATATATACGACTATATCATATATAGAACCCTCCTTTAAAAATTAGAGTTTCTTTATGGTTCTATAATTAAATAATATTAAATAATATTATTTAATCTCTTCATCAAGAAAAATATTTGATGCATTAGCCTTTTATATATATAAAATTCATTTTACTGTTTCTACGAAACAGTTTTTTTTCGACATGAAAGAAAAAAAATATTTCACATGAAAGATATTTTCATTGATAAAAAAAATAATTTTAATCGATATAATTCCTAATTCATCTTATCACAAATTTAAGACGATAATCGATTAAAATAAATTTGTACAATCAATTAAATCAAATTTATTCTGTTCATAATTTTAGACTTGATAATCGATTGATTGACCAAGCCAATCGATTAAACCATCACAATTTAATCTAAAAAAAATTAGGTTAAACATGACGGTTCTTCCGCAGTTTTCGTATTTTTTTCACATAAAATATGAAAAACTTAGAAAACAAGTCTATCCTAGAATTTTCTTTTACATGATTTTCGATGATAAAAATTGTATTATACTAGGAAACTTAATCTAGCATACATACAATAAATCGACGAGAAAAAAATTTAAACTTTATTACCATAAAAACGATGAAACAAAGCCAAGTCTCTGATACCAATTGATAGAACATTGTATTTTCTCCTAACCGCATGAATTCTAGAAAACCAAATAAGAACTCGAAGAGAAAATATAATGTATATAAGCATGGATCTATTGTTTCATTGAATCATGACATAACATAAATAAAAGGCATAAACCGAAAGATAAAGAACCTGATTGATTAGCCATTGTCTTTGTCGTGGCGTCTTCGGCTTGATCCCTGTGGAAGAAAAAATGCAGCGGAAAGAAGGAGAATCTTCCAAGGGGCTTAGGGTTGACGGCGCCGTAAAGTTTCTTATCAATGGGGAACAAGAAATTAGGTCAAGATAATTCCTAAACCCTTGGGGACCTCCCGTTTAGATAGAAATCCAATCTGTTATCAGCACATAGATAATAACAGATTGGTCTAAAGGGTTCTATACATTGAACTCGCATCTAATAATCCGAAACCCAATAAACATAAGTTAGATCACTTTAAGGGCTCAGATTGTATTTACATGTGCAACTTACAAATAAACCCACCTAATAGGGATAATAATAATATCCAACACTCCATTCTTTCCAAAGCAATTTATAAGGGAGCAGCAGTATTACATTTCTTGGTGTGAAGGTGAAATTGAGAGGCTTCAAAAGAAATGCCTACTACAAATCCCAGTACGAAGGATTGTTATTGGAGAAAGATCTGAGAGAAGATTTTAGGCAATTAGAAAAAGAACCCGAAGAAATGGCAAGCATGCTCCTGGAAGAAACAACCTATAAAGTGGTGGCTCAAGAAATTAAAGGTCCAAGGTTGGTTAAAAATATGCTTTATAACCTAATGGTTGAAATTGACATTCCAGGAATACATAAGTTCTCTCTCAAAGCGATATTGGATATAAGTGCTACTACATGCTGTGTTGACCAAAAGTCAGTACCACCGGAGGCCCTGGAGGCAAATACATTCGTGGTCAACTTCAGTGGCATAAATTCACAACAGACTGCCAATATGAAAATGAAACAAGGCAGAATGTTCATAGGAGAAAATGTCTTTCAAATTCCCTACACTTACAGTTTTCTCATGATCCTTGGAGACAACATACAGATGATTGTTGGTAGTGGGAGACGTGGGGAAGTTACCCACTTCCCCACGTCCCCACTTCACCCCCTCCCCCTTGGTCCTTGCTATAAAAAGGGGGAAGGGGGGTTCGTCCAAGGTGTGCAAGAGTAGAAGAGAATCGGAAGCATCCGAGGAGGTTTCGGCAACGAGTTTTCCGAAGAAGAAAATTGCGTCGGAAGAGGGATTTGATTTGTGGATGTTGAAGGACTTTCCAATTCTGTGATCGTTCTTCCGACGACAAGCGCGAAGAACAACGAAGGACGAGCGTAAATCGCTGTAAGTGTTTACCGTTTTTATAAATGTAGATTCAATTCGTTCACGATTTCATGCATTAGAATCGACAATGGTATCAGAGCAGTGATTAAAAATGCATGAGTTGTTTAACGTACATAAACAATTACTCTACCGATAAATATTTTCTTGAATCTGTGTGTCTAAATTACCTCTGCAATCCCTGTAATACAAGATCAACCACTGTCTAAAAATATGCATGAGTTATTTTCTTGGTCGTCGCTATCAACGATTGTGACTATATCGCGATCAACCACCGTCGTTGCCATCACAATACAAGATCGCGAATGTGTCGCGGTCTGTCGTTGTTAATAGCTTCGAAAGTAGTGGGCACCCCATATTTTTTTTCCCCTGACTTTGGCCAGAGAAGAAAATGGCGGCGTGAATGTGATAGCGAGGAAGAAAATGAAGCGGCGTACGTTTAGGTTGAAATGAACACTTAAGCGACTGATATGGAAGAATGAACGGTGATCACATAATATATTCTTTTATGTGAACAGTTGGAATTCAATAAAATTATATATATGTGACATGTGTATTTTTTTTTATTATTTCCAATATAATACTGTTCATAAAATACTATTTCGATTAGTGTTCATGTGATATTCATAAAATGATTTGATTTGTTCATATACTGTACATGAATATTCATCTGCTTCATACCTACATCAATTACGGGGAATAATTTAACTCGATTAAATCGAACTTGATAATCAATTAAGTTTGAGTTTGAGTTTGACTTATACCTGAACTTAAATAATTGGTTCAATGAGAACACAATCTAGTTTAAATTATTAGTTAATTTAACTAGATCAGGTTAGTCCAAGCAAACTTAGTCTTGATTAAATCATTAGTTGATTTAATCCTATCAGTTTAATACAAACCAGAGCCGATTTATTTGGTTCGATCAATAGATATTGACTTTGAATTAAATGAGCTAACGACTGAGGTAAGATAATCATGTCCAATTAGATTAGTTCTAATAAGGACAATAAATTCAACCTAAGAATCTGATCGATCAGTCCGATGTCAGTCAATCGAGGCTCCTCGAAGAAAATTTGTTTTTCTCGTCTATTTGTGATTTTACGTGTATACATATGAATTGAATTGAACCAGTTTTGTACTGGATTGTCGGTTTTGTACTGACAATGTATATTTTTCAATTCTAAATATTGCACGATAGGGACAGCATGGCTGGTCATAATGAGCGACTAGAGGAGCTATTGGCGGAATTCAGGACAGTTTTCTATAGTCCATTTCTCGGAGTCCAGGGCGTTATAGGACGACTGGATCGGATCTTCTGGAAACTTGAGCGGGCCGGGTTCCCCATGATTGATGATCACCGAATCGGGGAATTAATGCGTGCTCTACCAAAGAGAGCAGGGAAAGTTGCGAATCAGATATGGGCTGAACACAACTTTCGCCTCTCCTACATTGGGCTATGCAATCAGCTGCTGCGCCAACAGTTTCCTGAGGACTTGGGGGAATCTGACTCCGAGTCTGAAATGGAGGAGGATCCTGAACCCGAGGAGAATCTCGAGGAAGAAGAGGATCTCGAGATTCTTGAATACGAAGAAGATCCTGAGATGGAGGAGGATCCAGAGGAGGATCCAGAAGAAGAAGATCCAGAGATAGATCTGATTGAAGAATTCCAAGGGGATCCTGAGGAAATTGATTGGGATCCGGACGTGGATAATATGGAAATAGAGCAGGATCTAGAAGAAGAAGAAGATCCTGAAGAGACAGTAGAGGATCCTGAAGAGGTCCCAGAGGAGATTCCTCCTCCACCTGATGTCACTCTGGTCCAGACTAGAGAGACGGGTCAATTTTTAGCTACGATTCTACTGTCCGCTCTATTGGGAGCAATATCAACTTATTTGTTCTCTTAGCTTCCTTTAGTTACTGACGTTATGTACAGTCAGTATTTATCCATGTAGTGTAATTGTCGTTATCTACGAACAGTTTAAGTAATGTTATATGTTAACAAATTTGTTAAATGATTAGTTTATTTAATGATGATTAGTTCATCATAATTAAATGATTAGTTCATTTAATGATGATTAGTTCATTATAATTAAATGATTAGTTCATTTAATGGTGATTTGTTCATTTGATGGGATGTGTGTGATATAACTAATCATTGTTTATTAGATTGGAACATACAAAGGATGAGTGGGAACGTGGTTGTCACTTGATTTTGTAAACCAACTCTATTTACAATGAGTTAGTTATTGATTACATGCATATAACATACACTGAATTACTAAATAATGCGTTTATTTATGTTAGGTCATGGCAACAAAGAATATTATAGCTGAACTGAACAAAGGAGAGAAACTAAATGGGGACAACTACAAAATATGGCACCTCAAGATACAGTATGTACTTGAGGAACAAGAAGTTCTAGAAGCTGTAAATCAGTTTATGGTAGAACCTGTAGACGGTGCTACCGCCCAGCATAAGCGTGATCTTGATGCCTACAAGACATGGAAGAAAAAGGACTCCACAGCAAAGGGCATTTTGATTAGTTCAATGGTTGATGACCTAGTGTATGAGTATGAGTCATTGCCTTCAGCTCATGCGGTCTGGGTTGCCCTGAGAAATAAATATAGTAGAGTTAGCATAAGTAAGCTTCGCCAGCTGACAATCAAATTTGACAGCTTCAAGAAACGCCCCGAATGTCACCATGACCCAACATCTTAGGGAAATGGGAAATATGATTCGAGAGCTAAAAAACTGCCGGTCATGAGTTGACAGATGAACAACAGGTTCAGGCAGTTATCCGTTCCCTTCCTGATTCTTGGGAATCGATGAAGCAGAATCTTACTCACAGTGAAAGCATTAAAACTTTCATTGATGTCTCACGCCATGTTGAACTGGAGGCGGAGAGAGTAGAGTCTGCGAGGATATCTGGACAAGCTTTCGTAGCTGAAGGATCTAGACCAAGAATAAGAAGATCTGGTTCAAGAAAGGAAAGGGAAAGGAAGAGGAAAAGAAGCTGCTGCTGGGCAAGGCCCGATCAAGAAGGAGTTTAAAGGAAAGAAGTATGGAAAGAAACCTAAAAGCAAGCTGACTTGCTATAACTGTGGCAAGAAGGGCCACTTCGCTCGAGATTGTACCGAGCCGAAAAAAGGTAATTCCATATTTAACTTCTTTTCATGAGCATAATGTTGCTAGTTCAGTGTTGTTAGCCGATTCTCATCCTTTGTGGATTATAGATTCAGGAGCAACGAACCACGTAGCTCGTGATCGAGCTACATACGTGGAGTACCGTTGGGTACCAGCTGGTAACAAATGGATATATGTAGGAACAATGCAAGAATAGAAGTCAAAGGCATTGGCACTTGCAAGCTCAACCTTCGTGGTGGACAAACGTTGTTTCTACATGATGTCCTTTATGCTCCTGATATTCGACGGAATTTGGTTTCCGTTACTTGTCTTCTTGATTGGGCTATTGTATAAACTTTTACAGTCGTTGTGTGGAACTTCGAATTAACTCTGTGTTAATTGGGTGTGGTTATGTAATGAATGGTTTCATGGTTCTTGATGTGGAACATGATATTAATTGCGGAATTAATAGTTGTTTTTCAAACATTGCTCTTGCTAGTGATGCTGATATCAATGAGGAAATTTGGCATGCTAGACTAGGACATATAGGACAAGAAAGAATGAATCGATTAGCTAAGGAGGGTCTATTAGCTCTCATGCTAAGATTAACTTGTCAGTATGTGAGCATTGTCTTGCTGGAAAAGCAACGAGGAAACCATTTGGCAAGGCTATTAGAGCTGATTCACCATTGCAATTAATTCATTCGGATGTATGTGGTCCAATGAATGTAAAGGCTAGACATGGAGGTTCCTATTTCGTTACATTTATTGATGACTTCACACGTTTCGGTCATGTGTATTTGATTTCTCATAAATATGAAGTATTAGATTGCTTCAAACGTTATTTGAACGAAGTTGAGAATCAATTGGATCGTAAGATTAAAACCTTACGCACTGACCGTGGAGGTGAATATTTGTCTAATCAGTTTAAGACAATATGTTACGAAAAAAGGGATTATTAGACAGCTAACGATCCCTGGAACTCCACAGCAAAAGGGGTTGCTGAAAAGAAGAATAGAACTCTTCTAGATATGGTTAGGTCTATGATGGCTCAAGCTAATTTGCCAATTTCCTATTGGGGAGATGCATTATTAGCTGCGACCTACATACTTAACCGAGTGGCCTTCCAAGTCTGTTCCATCTACTCCATATGAACGTTGGATAGGCAGAAAACCAGATTTGAGTAATCTGAGACCCTGGGGGTCAGCTGCCTATGTTCATGATAAGACTCACAAATATGGAAAACTAGGACCAAGAGGTAAAAAGTGTATCTTTATAAGGTATTCTGATACTTCTAAGGGTTATGTTTTCATTGGTGAGCAGCAAGATGGAACCGTCTCTGAAATTGAGTCAAGAGATGCGGTTTTTCTCGAAACTGAGTTCCCAACAAGAGGTGAAGTTGATAAATCGATTCCTCTATTTGCTATAGAGGAGGAGGATATTGTTCCTTTATCAACAAATCAGGAATCACAGCAGAACCCTGAATCTAGTCAACCCAGTGGGGAGTGATTTGCCAATGAATGAATTAGTTTCAGTTTCTCAACAGTCAGACTTGCGGAGGAGTAATCGCAAGATTATTCCTAAAAGAAGGTTTGACATTGAGAATGAGGCATTAATGATTCTCCCTATTGACGATGAGGAACCTCGAACGGTTTGAGGAAGCATTGAGATGCTCAGTTAAAGAAAAATGGAGAATTGCAATGGATGAAGAAATGGAGTCTATGAGAAAGAATCATGTTTGGGATTTAGTCGATCTTCCTCCGGGCTGAAGGGCTATTGGGAATAAGTGGATTCTCAAAATCAAGAGGAAGGGAGATGGATCGATTAATAGATACAAAGCTCGTCTGGTTGCAAAAGGATATACCCAAATGGAGGGTATTGATTTTGAAGAGACATTTTCCCCAGTTGTGAAGTTTGTGTCAATACGTGTCATTTTAGCTATAGTGGCATATTATGACTTAGAATTACATTAGATGGATGTAAAAACGGCTTTCCTTAATGGTAATCTTGACGAGGAAATCTATATGGCACAGCCAGAAGGTTATATTGCTGAAGGCCAAGAGGATAAAGTATGTAGACTTAAAAAGTCTATATATGGGCTAAAGCAAGCGTCGAGACAATGGAACATAAGATTTAATGAAGTCATTTTATCTTATGATTTCGAAATGATCAATGAGGATCATTGTGTATACCTCAAGAAGGATAAAGGAAAGATTGTCATATTATCGTTATATGTTGATGATATGCTAATAGCTGGAAATGACATACAGTTTGTGATAGAAATAAAATCGTGGCTTTCATCACAATTTGACATAATAGATATGGGAGAAGCTGAGTACATCTTAGGGGTAAAGATCATTAGAGATCGAACAAAAAGACTTTTGGGTTTGTCTCAAGAGCTTATATTACTAAGATGTTACAACACTTCAATATGTCAAACTGCAACATTGAACAAACTCCTATAGCGAGAGGTACTGTTCTGAGCAAAAGTATGTATCCCAAGACTCCTAATGAAATAGCA
>JAGFNQ010003907.1:221512-258546 GCA_024364735.1 Boesenbergia rotunda
CAAAAATTGGGGGATCGAATCCTGCCAAGATAATAAAATAAAAATTTTGCTTTATTTTGGGCTAGTTAGTACTTTCAACATGTTTATGAATGGTTAGTTCAGTAAATAGCGAAATAAGTTTTTTTAAATTCTCCCAGTTGGTTTAGCATTATTAGAAATCATTAGTCAGCCAGTTAGTTAGTAGCGATCCGACTTAAAGCTTAGTACCAGAAGGCGGGTCGTTACAAAGGGCAAGAAGTGACCCATCGTCCGTCCGCCTTCCCCAATTCGTGGCCAACAAAGGTGCCGGCTTTCAACGAGAAGATTAAGCTCGACGGTGAGATCCTCATTCTGATGTGTCAGATCTCCAGTTTCTGGTCTCATAAACCCTAGAATGATCAAGATCAGTTTTCTGCTTAAGCTATCCAGTTCACTCATTTTTATCTTCTTTCCAAATTTCTATCCTATATCGTCGAGATTTTGGCCTGTATTATTTTCAGTTTTCGTCTTATAAACGTTGATGTTCGATTTTTTTTAATTTGTTGTTTGATGTTTGTGCATGAGAACTTGTTTTACTTTATGCTTCTGTTCTATATGCTTGCAACTTACGATGCATGTTCAATTTCCTTTCCTACTTTTTCTTCGCTGATTAGCGCAAATGAAATTGATGCAAAGTTCACTATTTTTCTCCGTTTCTTGAGTTTATGCTAACTTTATGATGCCTTCATATTTTAGCATTGTCTTTCTAGTTTTTCTTGCGTTATTGCGTCGACGAGGATTCTTTACTTGGTTGATTTATATGATTTAAGCTGCAAATGGGATTTTTGCATACGCCGGATTAACCACAGCGTGAAGATGCGGATAACACAGTTAAGGGTGTTGGACATTGATTCAACATGTTGTCAGTAGTAATAGCTTGCTAATCACTCTTATAAATTGTTTCTTGTCATGCATCTCATATGCTGTGGGTGGACTTGAGGCACTAAACCGTAAGACCACTTATATACACCCCTTGCACAATAGGCACATTTGAGTCAAAGAGTATTGTTGTCCCCTAATCTAACAATCTCACACCACCTCTGGGAAGAACTTTGGGATCTTGAATTTGCAACCTTGCTCCGATATTATTTATCAATGAAGACGGTAATCATTCTTCTTACTAACCTGGAGAAATAGTTTGTAAAATACTTTCTTTTCATATTTCTGTAATTGTTGTATAATCAACGACAGTCTTTTGATTTCAATTATGAAATTCCCACTCATATGACTTGTCTGTTCAGCTTGCATCTTTTGGCTTGGTTACACAATAGCTTTATCCTATGTCATGGGAATATAATATTCAACTTGTCTTTCCGATTTTTTTCTTTGTTATTTATTTTAGTTGCTTATTTGCTTCACCAGAATTAACATATGTTTCTATCTTAGAACTCAAGAAGTCCTTGCGCGCAGTTTTTTCTCAATTTGGCAAGATATTAGAGGTCCTTGCTTTTAAGACATTGAAACACAAGGGGCAGGCATGGGTAATCTTTGAGGATGTATCATCAGCGACTGAGGCACTTAAAAGGATGCAAGGTTTTCCATTCTATGACAAGCCCATGGTAAGACAGTTTAATGGTTACTATCCGCACATGGAAACTGTTTTAAGTCTTGAATGCACATTTGGAATTTCTTATTACTCATGATTTCCTGAATCTTTGGCGTATGGTTAGATCTAATTCTTCAACATCTACAATTTATATCACAAGTTTTGGAAACATCATATTATTAATGTTGTGAAATTATGATACAGGCATAGTGACACTCTTTTTGTGGTGGATATCATGTTTGTATTATAGGCATTCAATGCTATTTCTGCAATATATTAACCATTAGTGAAAAGAAAATGACAAGCTATTGATGTTCTACATTAAAAACAACAAGTGTTTCTTCATGACTGCAACTGTACATTTTTTGGTGCCATTGGAAGTCTCCACTTGTTGTAATAATCAGTTACACCAGTTGGAATTATCTTTGCAACTATTGTAGTATTGGAGGTAACTATTTCTTGAATTTACTGTATTTTTTAGCCATCATGCATCCTCAAAGGGTTACATAAGTTCTTTCAAGGTCATGACTGACCATTTGTTAAAATTTTCATGTTGTAATGTATAATTGATAGAACACGACTATATATACATACAAATCAGTTAGACATTTTTGTAATTCATTTTATATACCAAGCATTAGTATTGGAGGTAGCTATTTCTTGAATGTGCGATCATGCATTCTCAGTGGCATAAGTTCTTTCATGGCCATGACCATCCATTTGTTAGGCAGCTCGTTTCGGTCGGGAGACCAGCCAAATCGGAGCCAGGTCAGCACCGCCTCGGCAGCTCGTTTCGGTCGGGAGACCATCCCGCCCTTGGAGCTTCCACTCCGCCTCGCGACAGGATCTCGACACATGTAAAAAATCATAATTATCAAAAAGTATTCTAAAATTTGATTTTTACTAAAGGACGCATAAAAAATTATCTTTTTTCTCTTATACCCCTCCCGCCAATATGGGCTTGAACTTAAATAATTTCAAGCCTATCGAGGGTCTGAAATTAAATCACTGAAATGAGTCTGAAATCAGAACGTTTCAGACCCACTTTATCCCTATTTTATATTACTATAGTTCATGCTTACAATTCATAACTAAAAGTGTTATTTGAGTATCTAAAAACTTGCGAAGTTGAATCCCAACTTTTAAGTATATTGACCAAAATTCCATGGATATGCTGCAATTCTTGTATGTCTAAGAAAACTAAAGGAAGACTCTTTAATCTTCGCATTGTGTTGACTATGTAAAATTTGAAATGTTTCAAAAACATCTATTAAAGTGAAATAAAATCCTGCACCTATGTAATTTTTATCCAAAGTCATCGGAAGCATACATGTTGTAAACATTACAAATTTATTAAGAACCACACGCAAATATTTTCATATTTCCAAAACCAATATAGAATTTTTTATAAATATACCTAGAAAGAGTGTTGTTTTGACGATTAGCTCGCTAACATACCCTAGTGGATAATCCTAAGGATGAAGAGGCTAAAACATTCACAGACCTTTTTTCCGTCATTATGAAAATAAAGCAGTGCATAAATCCTAACTCCTACTCTGGAGAGTGCCGATCAATATAGATTTCCACGCAAACCCTTAAAGTCGTATGAGGGACACACGAACAGACTTGCTTAGGATTTTGATTGCGGGGAAGGCATTGGGGGATGAACTCGCGACTATAACACAGCTAGGGCGCCCATACAGGTATCACTTTTCGACAATAACAATTAGATTGCTGTGCTCTAAGAGAAAGAAGAAAAAGGAGAATTCCTGAGGCATCTGAACCATAATATCTTATTTTAAATTGAAAACTCTGAGAAAATGGTTTGAATGCCTCGGAAAACTAAGTAAGAAAGGAAATTGTTGGTGGGAGGGATATAAGAGGAAGAAGATAATTTTTAGTATGCCCTTTGATAAAAAAGAAATTTTAAAATATTTTTTTGATAATTATAATTTCTCACATATACCGTCTGATAAAATGCTTATTCGTTACTCTATCTCATTGATAGATATCAAAGTCTAGGCAGATAATAAAAATTTCTTTCTTAACCAAAACAAGAAGAAACTATAATATATTTTTTCTTGTCACTATAATTATATTTTTTTCTCGGGTTTTAAATTAAATATTGAAGCATGCAGCAGAGCGATCAAGAGGAGACGTCGAGCCTCGGTTCGAAGCAGAAGCCGCAGTAGCATTGGGACCCGAACCACAACCTCTCACTGGAGGGGCAATGGCACTGGCTCGACCATTTCCACACCTTCTGCCTCATGTCGAAGGTCACTAGCGCCGGCGACACTAAGGAGTGCATGAAGAGGAAGTCGCCGGCACCGAGGCGGATGAATTCCTTGCTGATTAACATCTGGTGCATGGAGATCGGCATTTCAGCCACCTCCCGCCCTGTCTTATCGTCGAGTTCCAAAATCACCACTCCCCCGCCTGGCCATTCGGTCCTCCTGGCGACCACGACGAATTTGTTCGACAGGTTGATCAATCCAACACAGACAAAATAGAATGGCACAGGAATCGATTTTGAATCAGGAACAGAATGCTAGAGGGTGGCTTCATGAGGTCGAACTGATAGAATATTATATTTTCTCCTAACCGCATGAATTCTAAAAAGTCAAATAAGAACTCGAAGAGAAAACATAATATATATAAGCATGGATCTATTGTTTTATCGAATTATGACATAACATAAATAAAAGACATAATCCGAAAGATAAAGAACCTGATTGATTAGTCATCGTCTTTGTCGTGGCGTCTTCGGCTTGATCCCTGTGAAAGAAAATGCAGCGGAAAGAAGGAGAATCTTCCAAGGGGCTTAGGGTTGACGGCGCCGTAAAATTTCTTGTCAATGGGGAATAAGAAATTTGGTCAAGATAATCCCTAAACCCTTGGGGACCTCTCCTTTATATAGAAATCTAATCTGTTATCAGCACATAGAAAATAACAGATTGGTCTAAAGGGTTCTGTACATTGAACCTGTATCCAATAATCCGAAACCCAATAAACATAAGTTAGATCACTTTAAGGGCTCAGATTGTATTTACATATGCAACTTACAAATAAACTCACCTAATGAAGATAATAATAATATCCAACAATCTCCCATTTGGGCTATATGTGAGTTGTATGATAAATACAAGAAAAAGTAATCAAACTTTATGGGTACAATATACCCCTATAAACAATCTGGTCCATTAACTTCATTGGTATAGGACTAAAGAAGTCATAGCTACTGTATATGATCGTAACAAGCCACAACAGTAATCACAATACCAATGTCATTAACGACATAGATCAAGATGCGGATGTATAGAGTAGAAATTGCATGAAATGTGATCATTACATGTCAATTTCCAACTGGTCCAAAGCAACTCAAAAGAGCCTAATCATATTTGCAAATATCTTATGCTAAACTACAACAGCAAATCATGATCCAAACTTTATGATTCCAAAATAAATCTGTATCATATTTACAAACACCAAATGCTATACAGCAGTAGTAAATCATGATATCGTATTCTGAGTGTCAAACAAACATATGAATCCCCAGTAATATTTTGAACCTGAAGTACGTACAATAATCAAAATAAAATGTTTGTCTTTATTAACATAGAGTAATAAAATAAATATAGACTCCCACTAAATAAGTTCTTCTTCCATAAGAAGAACTCCCATATCCACAACATACGCATGAAACACCTTGGGCACCAAGCCTTTGGTGAGTGGATCGGCCAACATGGAATCTGTGCAGATGTGCTCTACCATAATCTGACGACTCTGAACTCTCTCTTTAACTGCTAGAAACTTAATGTCGATGTGCTTGGACTTCGACGAACTGTGGTTGTTCTTAGCATAATATTCTGTAGCTTTATTATCATAGTAGATCCTCAGTGGCCTGTCAATGCCATCAACAATATGCAATGCTGTGATGAAGTTCTGCAGCCAAATCCCATGATTGGATGCTTCATAGTATGCTACCAATTCTGCCTCCATAGTAGAAGTAGGTACTAGCATCTGCTTGACGCTCTTCCAAGATATAGCCCCTCTAGCAAGCATGAAGATATAACCTGAAGTGGACCTCCTGCTATCTAAGCATCCAGCAAAATCGGAGTCTAAATAACCAATAACCTCCAGATGATCTGACCTTCGATACGTGAGCATGTGTCTTTTAGTTCTTTGCAAATACCGCATCACTATTTTAATTGCTTTCTAGTGCGACGGTCATGGGTTATTAACATATCTGCCTAACATCTCAACTACAAATGCTATATCTAGGCGAGTGCAAACTTGTGCATACCAGAGACTTCCCACTGCTGATGCATATGGGAACTGTTCCATCTCCTTTATTTCAAGTTCAAGTCGTGGACACTGCTGCAAACTGAACTTGTCACCTCTTGACACAGGTGTGTCACCAGGTGTACAGTTCTGCATGTCATACCTTATGAGCACCTTCTCAATATAGGCTTGTTGTGAAAATCCAAGAATGTCTCCTGATCGATCACGACAGATCTGAATGGCTAGAACAAAAGATGCTTCACCAAGATCTTTCATTTCAAATTTACCAGATAGAAATGACCTGCTTTCATGCAGTAAACCCTTATTATTGCTCGCAAGCAATATATCATCCACGTACAAAACAAGTATAACAAACTTGCTCCCACTGAACTTGGCATATATGCACTGATCAACAGGGTTCTCTTTAAATCCAAATGAGGTAACCACTTGATCAAATTTTTGGTACAATTGACGGGACGCCTGCTTTAAACCATAAATGAACTTCTTTAATCTACATACTAGGTGCTTTGAGTCTGAGGACTCAAAGTTTTCCGGTTGCACCATATATATAGACTCCTCTATGTCTCCATTGAGGAATGCAGTCTTTACATCCATTTGATATAGCTCCAAATCAAAATGAGCTACAAGTGTCATGATTACCCTAAGGGAGTCTTTCGTCGACACAGGTGAGAAAATCTCCTTATAATCAATGTCTTCCTTTTGAGTGAATCCCTTGGCAACAAGACGAGCCTTATACCTTTCGATATTGCCCTTTGAATCTCGCTTGGTTTTAAATATCCATTTACAACCAATGGATTTCGAGCCTTCAGGCAATTCGACAAGTTCCCAAACATCATTGTTGGCCATAGACTTTAACTATTCTTGCATGGCGTTAATCCACCTTTCAGGGTTAGAGCATTGTTTGACTTCTTGGAAAGATGTAGGATCACTTTCCAACCCTATATCAAACTCATGCTCTTGGAGATAAACATAATCACGAGAATTTGTGCTTCTCCGTTCCCTTGTGGATCACCTTAAGGGCACTTGTGTTTGAGGTAGTTGAGGTACTTGCTCATCAATATGAGGCAATACTTCAATTTCAGTGGTAGGCTCCTCCAATTGCATTGGAGATGTCATGGGAATATCTTGGTTCACTACGCTCACTGGATGTGCAATATCCATAATGTGTGGTATGGTCACCATACCACTACTGATTGCACTAGTAGTGACCATAAGGGATTGCCAACGCTTTCCTCAAAAGATACTTCCTTGATTTTATCGCTCTCACTGTCCTCAATAAACTTGGTGTTTCCTGTTTCGAAGAAGGATTTATTAGATGGATCATAAAATTTATACCCCTTTGATCTCTCAGAGTAACCTACAAAATTGCAGCTAACAGTTCTTGAGTCCAGTTTCTTTTCATTAGGCTTGTAAGGCCTAGCCTCAGCTGGACAACCCCGGACGTGTAAATACGTAATGCTAGGCTTTCTACCCGTCCTCATCTCGAATGGGGTTTTAGTTACTGTCTTAGTAGGTACTCTTTTGAGAAGGTAAACTGCAGTCTTAAGTGCCTCACACCACAAAGACTCCGGTAGAGAAGTGAAAGTCATCATACTTCTCACCATGTCTTTTAGGGTTTGATTGCGACGCTCAACTACACCATTCTGACTGGGTGTACTAGGCATGGTATACTGACGCACAATCCCACACTCAGCAAGGTAATTTGCAAAAGGTCCTGGACGTTGTTCACCTTATCCATCATATCGACCGTAATATTCCCCTCCATGGTCGAATCGGACGACTTTAATTTTCTTACCTAGTTGAAGTTCAACTTCGGCTTTGAAAATTTTGAACATGTCCATGAATAAGGTACAGATAGCCAAATCTAGAATAGTCGTCTATGAAGCTAATAAAATATGTGTGTCCATTTCAAGATGCCTTAGGGAATGATCTATAAATATCTGTATGTATTAGCTATAAAACATCACTACAATGGCTAGCCCCTTTGTTCCTTTTGTTAGTTGTCTTCCCCTTAACACACTCTATGCAGACATCAAAGTCTGACATATCAAGGGAATCAAGAATTCTATGTGACATTAACCTTTCTAGGCATTGTTTGGATATATGTCCTAAACGCCCATGCCACAACATAGAAGAATTCTCATTGGTCAATTTACGTTTTGTACCTACACTGTGCATTATTTCGTTGTCAATCGTAGGAGTAAAGATGTTTAATTTATAAAACTTATCAACTAAGGAACCATTACCAATCAAAATTGAATTATAGAAAATACTAAACATTTCATTACCAAATGAACAAAAATAACCTAAAAACATTTCAATTTGTCCAAACAAGAAATTGAAATTAAGTTTCGTCTGAAAGACGGTATAATGAATGTATTCTCCAAATTCAAATAAATATCAGTTCTTAAATAAAGCCTAAAAACACCAATAGCCTCTACTGCAGCCTTTTTTCCATTCCCCTATAGATGTATCTTTCACCATCAAGTGGAAGTCAGCTCCTGAGACAACCTTGCATAGTGACACTTATGTGAGTAGTAGCACCAGTATCTATCCACCAAGTGTCAATGGGTACAATAGTTAAATTGACTTCTGAACTAACAAGGTCGAGAAGTTTACCCTTCTTTACACGCCAGTTGGCGTACTTGAGGCAGTCTTTCTTCATATGACCTTTCTTCTTGCAGAAGTAACAAGTGGATTCCTTATCCTGCTTCTTTTGCTCCTTATGGTCATTGCCTCCAGAATCTGCAGTTTGCTTTCCCTTACCTTTGTTATTGATCCTCTTTCACTTCTTGCTCGCATTTTGAGAACCAGATGCTAAGTAAGCACTTTCAGATGTCTCAATCTTCAGTCTCCCCTCCTCTTGCACGCATTGAGCAATAAGCTCATTCAATGTCCACTTTTCCATTTGAGTATTATACGATATCTTAAAAGGAGTGAACCGTGCAGGCAGAGACATCAAAATGAAATGCACTAACATACTCTCAGACATATCGAGTTTTAGTGCTTTCAGACTTGTCGCTATATTGGACATCTCCATGATGTACTCCCTTATGTTTCCTTTACCACTGTACCGCATGGTTAACAACTTCATAAGAATTGTGGTAGTCTCGACCTTTTCATTGGAGGTGAATCGGTCTGCCAGTTGGTTATGGAACCTCCTAACATCTTCTCTCTCTATTGTTGAGCCCTTTATTTGTGCCGGTATAGAAAGCTTCATGATACTTAGACTCATGCGATTTGATTTCTCCCACAGTTGAAATTCAGCCCTCTACTCTATAGTGCTAGCACTGGTCAAAGGTGCGGGACGATCATTCTTTAATGCATTGTCCAAGTCCATGCAGCCTAAGACTACGATCACGTATTCTTTCCGTTCAGCAAAATTCGAACCAGTTAATGTTGGGATGGTATTAATGTTGGCAGTTACAGATTGCACTGAAATTAAAAAAATTATTTAAGCTCACGATTTAACTAAAGCCAAGAACATATATATATATAATAAAATTATGCAAATAAATAAAATTTTAAATGCATATAAATGGGCTCCTTATGAGATACCACATACAACATTGCATTTTAATGTATAGATTAAAATATAATTTGTTAGCGGGACTCTCTGATATAACTCAACCTTTAATTGGCCACACAATGTGCCTTCCTTTGGGCCGACCCATTGTGTGCATAATATGAAACTTTATATGAGTTATATTTTGGTCCATAGCTTACAACAACTTTAATCTGCCACACAATATGTCTTCCTTTGGGCCGACATATTTGTGCATGATCAGAACAAAATAAATTACGTTCAATAATTGTAAACTATCTTGAACATATATATGGCATAAAAGCAACCTTCCTTTGGGTCGATTGCTCTTAGCATAGATATACGTCTACCAACACAAAATACACTAAACCGACCTAAGGTGTCTTCCTTTAGGTCGACACAATAGTTCAATTTAGTAGCACGTTGTGTAGATAGACCCAAGAAAATTCTAGATATTTAATTGAACAGATAATTTTTTTTATTAGTCTTGACACCTCAAAATTAAGCTCATTAATCGATTGACACTAAATGGTAATCAAATTGTATGATCCAATTGATTATCCCAATCGATCTAAAAGCTTAATATATACGACTATATCATATATAGAACCCTCCTTTAAAAATTAGAGTTTCTTTATGGTTCTATAATTAAATAATATTATTTAATCTCTTCATCAAGAAAAAATATTTGATGCATTAGCCTTTTATATATATAAAATTCACTTTACTGTTTCTACGAAACAGTTTTTTTTCTGACGTGAAAAAAAAATTTCACATGAAAGAAATTTTCATCGATAAAAAAAAATTTAATCGATATAATTCATAATTCATCTTATCACAAATTTAAGACGATAATCGATTAAAATAAATTTGTACAATCAATTAAATCAAATTTATTCTGTTCATAATTTTAGACTTGATAATCGATTGATTAACCAAGTCAATTGATTAAACCATCACAATTTAATCTAAAAAAATTAGGTTAAACATGACGGTTCTTCCGCCGTTTTCATATTTTTTCACATAAAATATGAAAAACTTAGAAAACAAGTCTATCCTAGAAAAATTATATTATACTAGGAAAACTTAATCTAGCATACATACAATAAATCGACGAAAAAAAATTTAAACTTCATTAACATAAAAACGATGAAACAAAGCCAAGGCTCTGATACCAATTGATAGAACATTGTGTTTTCTCCTAATCGCATGAATTCTAGAAAACCAAATAAGAACTCGAAGAGAAAACATAATATATATAAGCATGAATCTATTGTTTCATCGAATCATGACATAACATAAATAAAAGGCATAAACCGAAAGATAAAGAAACTGATTGATTAGAGATCGTCTTTGTCGTGGCGTCTTCGGCTTGATCCCTGTAGAAGAAAATGCAGCGGAAAGAAGGAGAATCTTCCAAGGGGCTTAAGGTTGACGGCGCCGTAAAGTTTTTTGTCAATGGGGAACAAGAAATTAGGTCAAGATAATCCCTAAACCCTTGGGGACCTCCCCTTTATATTGAAATCTAATATGTTATCAGCCTATAGATAATAACATATTGGTCTAAAGGGTTCTATACATTTAACCCGCATCCAATAATCCGAACCCAATAAACATAAGTTAGATCACTTTAAGGACTCAGATTGTATTTACATGTGTAACTTACAAATAAACCCACCTAATAGGGATAATAATAATATCCAACACGAACGCCATTAAGCGGGGGATAACCACCGGCCGGTGGATGATGTAGGAGAGCACGCCGTCGCATATGACGACCTCGTTGCTGCCCATCCAGAAGGTGAGGTATTAGGAGAAGAGCGTGGCCCACGATTTCGTCATCGATCGATTCGTAGATGTGGACGGATAAGCGCCAGTGATCGGAGTTCCTTGGCAGGTTGATGCATGATAACTAGCATTTTATGTCATTATATTTGCTCATTTACTTATCATTTTTTATCCTCTCGTACGTTTAAATCATGTTTATATCATATTTTACGATTATGATCTATTTTTGGAGCTCAATATAATTTTCTCTAAATTTTGGCATTATTTCATGATTTTTGTAGGGAATTAAAGATGAACCTTGGACCAAGGCTTGGGTCAAAGTAATTGGACCCAATGCTAGGGTTGAGGAGCTTTGTTCAATTTAAGCATGGTCTAATTTGAAGGCTTGGTTCAATTCAAATGAAGATGATTTATTTCATCCAACCCAATTTAGATCCAAGAAGAGGAAAGCCCTAAACCATCCAAAAGCCCATCAACATCATCCAATCCTTAAGCCCAATTACAACTCTTATTGGATTCAGATCCAAATTTTCTTACTCTACCCTCAACCCAAAATCCAAAAACCATTAAGAAACCCTCACCCGCTTCTCCATGTCCTCTCACGCCACTTCCTATCATCTCACGCCACTCTCTCTTAGCTGAACACAAGAAGGAGGGGAGCTCTCTCCCATCTTCACCTCTCCTTCTCCCTCACCAAGGCCGGAGCACCTCTCCTTCTCCCTCACCACCGCCGGCCTTCAATCTTCACTTCTCCTTCTTCCACACATCTCCTCAAGCTTCTTTCATCTTCCATCAGCCCCACATCGTCATCCGGCAGCCCGCTTCCGAAGATTCATCCGCAACTTAGTCCATCCACAAGAGAAGCTCCATGTGTTGGGTGATTTCTTTGTTGTGTTGAGTGGTGATTGTGGATGTGTTGATTAATGTTGAGTTTATTGTTGATGTGTTGATTAATGTTGAGCTTATTGTTGAGTTGTAATGACATTAACCTCCCATGTTTGAAATTCCATATTTTAGGCTTGGATTGGTAGACGCATATGAGGTATTTGATGAAATTTCCCAATCATTTTTGTTACTTTAATTGCTCAACTTAGGCTAGTTTAAATTCTTGCAATGCATTTCTTATTGAATGGTAGTTAGTTATGTTTGTTCTTTTCTTAATTAAGAGAAAGTGGGTTAGATTAGGTTTCGTTCCATGCTTAGTTTCCTTAATGCTTTCTTTCATGCATACCATGTGTTTGATGAATTGTCTCTTCCATTAGTTAGGTTTTAATTGATGCATTTAAGTTTGTTGATTTCATTTGAATGCTAGATTTAGATTTGATCTTAATTTGATGCAATTAGGTTAGGTTTCATTTATGCTCCATTTCCCTAAATGCTTACTTTATGTTGCTTTTCATTTCCTTGCAAGTATAGTTTAGATTAGATTAGATCTTCTTTACTCGCAGTGTCTTTTATTAATTAGGATTAGATTTCATACTTACTGCTATTTCATCTCGTAGTCATAGCTTTCAAATCCAACCCCAGTTTAATATCAAAAATCCAAAAGTAATAATTTGAAATCCTAGGATTATTAATCTATCATTACATTCCTTGAGAGAGACGACTCAGTTACTCTATACTACATTAGTTTAGAGGAGTTCGATACTTTAATTGTATTTGATACTCGTGGTATGACACGCGTGGTTATCAATGCACTTGGCGACGACTACGGTGTAGCCACGCGTGTGGCGGTCGAACGACAAGGCGAGCACGTTGAAGTTGGGTGAAGAGCCGCCGGGGACTGGAGGAAGCAACTTGCAGTCTCTCTCGATGGGATTGCCGACCAATAAGCGGTTCCCGTCGTTAGGGTTCATTAAGCAGACAAGGTTACAGGAGGAGTACGTGCGCCAGAGGCTCCTTTCTAAGCGGGGGAAGTCGAAGTTGTACCACCGGAGGAGACAAGGGTCGTGCACACGGCCGAATAAGGCGCAGTCATTAATGTTGGCCCAGAGCCAAAGAATAGCGCACCCAAGAACCACACCAATATGCAAGAAGAATAAAGGAAAACAAAGAAACCGAAAGAACGAAAGAATTTATTTTTCTGGAAAAAAATAAACTTACAAAAACTGAGACACCGTTTCACATGCCTCTAGGACCCTTTAAATACACCACGAACAAGACTTATTCGTGACTAATCTCATTAAAATAGGAATTAAAATCGGAAGACTAATTCGCTAGTTATCCCATTAAGATAAGAAATGCTAACCATAGACTAAACCATAAAAGTTATCAAAATAAATAAAAATAAAATAAAATGTGCAGATGTAGATAATGTCTGGATTATTTTCTCACATTAAAATGTGCAGATGCAGATAATGTCTGGATTATTTTCTCACATTACTCCCCCTAATCCTGACATGGATGTAAATCACGGACGCCGAGTAGTTGTCGCATGGCAGCTAACTTCACCCCTGGCAATGCTTTAGTTAATATATTGGCTCGTTGTTCTCCAGTATTAACGAATTCAACCATAATCTGTCCCTTCTCAACACATTCTCTAATAAAATGAAACCTTGTATCTATGTGCTTGCTTCGACCATGGAATACCGGATTCTTCATGAGAGCTATAGTAGATTTGTTGTCAACAAACAAGGTTACTAGCCTTGGCTTTACACAAGTTAATTCGCTGGCAAGGCTCCTCAACCACAAGGCATGGCAGGCCGCAGTTGTGGCTGCCATGAATTCTGCCTCACAAGATGAAAGTGTCACTGTCTTCTGCTTCTGTGAAGTCCAGGACACCAAACTTTCATTAAAATAGAAAGTCATTGCACTTGTGCTTTTCCTTCCATCGAGATCGCCGGCTAAATCACTGAGGATCTGTTTGACCACCTTTTGATACATGATTGTAGGCCTCTCCATGTATCTGCTCGCCAATCCGACAGAATATGATAGGTCCAGCTTTTCAAACAGCGACAGCATTGCCTCATTCTCTTCTTTGTCAATACCAACAACTTCCTCAGTGTTGGCATAGATATCAGCAATGGACCTAAAGCGGACTGGTCTTTCTTGAGACTCGGGTGAGTCTGTTAATGAAGGCGAGGTAGCTGCATAGGCGTTTGATGGTGGTGTAGATGGACTTGACGTTCTTGGCATGGGTACCACAGCTGTTGTCGGTGGTGTGACATCTTCCACCCCTGCTTCAGTGTCTGCTGCAACAATCACCTCGTCGGTGTCGAATGCATCCACCACCATAAACTCCGGTAAGTTTTCTTCATTATTGGCACCTGCATTCCATGTCCATTCACAATTTTCTTGAAACATTACATCTCTACTTACTTGTAGCTTGCCATGTTTTGGATCAAGACGATGAGCTTTGCAACCTTCCTCGACACCCAAGTATACCATGGGTGAGCTTCTGTCGTCAAGTTTCTTCAGATGAGGGGTTGTGTTTTTCACATATGCAACACAACCGAACACTCTCAAGTGGGCGAGATGTGACTTTCTCCCCATCCAAGCTTCAAATGGGGTACGCTCTCCGAGCGCCTTAGTTGGGAGACGGTTCAGCAAATAGACAGCATGCCTAACCGCTTCTCCCCAGAACCATGCCGGCATATGTGTACTCTTGAAGAGAGATCTTGCCATGGTCATCACGGTGCGATTACGCCGCTCCACTACACCATTCTGTTGGGGTGTGTAGGGAGTCGTCAGGTGCCGCTCGATTCCTTCATTTTCACAGAACCGAGTGAACTCCATGGATAGAAACTCGCCGCCTCGATCTGTTCGAAGTGTTCTGATCTTATATTCAGTCTTGTTCTCCATCAAAGATTTGAACTTCTTGAATGCTTGGAATGCATCACTCTTTGATGCCAATACAAACACCCACATCCACCTTGTAAAATCATCAACAATCAAAAGAAAATACTTGTTACCGGCTAGCGTACATGGTGTGATTGGCTCGCAAATATCAGCATGGAGAAGTTCCAAAGGTTTCTCTGCCCTAAAGTTTGCTTGGCACGGGAATGACGACCTTGCATACTTGGCGATCACACACACCTCACAAAGCTTGTTCGGCTGGGGCAGTAGTGGCATATCAACCGCCAATTTCTTCTCCCCTAATAGCTTTAAGTCATGAAAATTGACATGCCCGAGCCTTGCATGCCACAACCAATTGGGTATTCTAGGCTTGCTAGGAGACAGACTTGCTTGAATGTCTTCAAGGCTATCTTGTACAAGCGATTTTGTGTTCGCTTTACCAGCATCAAGAGCTTCCTGCTCTTATCAATCACCTTCATGGTATCTCCTTCCATGTGCACCTCGTTCCCAATTTCTGTCAATTGACCAAGACTTATGATATTACTACAAAGTTTTGAAATGTAGTATACCTCATGGAGAGCCTTCTGATCGTCGTTCTTACATTCAAACACAACCGTCCCCTTGCCCATGATCTCAATGGTTGCTCCATCGCCAAACCTCACCTTCCCAGTGATGGTTTCATCTAGTTCTTGAAACTTCTCGCGATGGCCCGTCATGTGGTTGCTGACACCATTGTCAAGGTACCAGACGTCTTTATCTTCCCCTTTCTTAACGCTGCGATACATCTCTGGTAGAAACCTTTCTTCACTGAGCAGAATCATATCTTGCTGCTCTCGGCTAGCGTGAGACTCCTCGTGGGACACGCTCATCATCAGTGTTGGCTCTTCATCAGTGTCACAAGTGAGGTGAGCCTCATTATCACGACGCTTGTTGTAGCATTCGGACGCATAATGCCCAATTTTCTCACAATTAAAGCACTTTATATCGCTCTTGTCACGAGTGCCACTGTTGTTGCCGCTAGTGCCTCCTGCACTATCTTGGCACTGTGCACCATGACCACGATCGCGCCCTCGCCCACACCACTTGCCAAGATTAGGGCCGCTGGACCCGCGCCCCTTGCCTCCTAACGGAGTGTCCACGCTGCTCCCTTTTTGTCGCATTTGTCATTCGGCATGAGTAAGCAGGAGCTCACCTTCAGTGCCGTTGGTGTTGCCTCGTAATCGCAATGTTCATTCCTCGTATGCCTTCAGTCGCCCAATAGTCTCCTCAAATGGCATGGTCTCAAGGTCCTGGAACTGCTCAATACCGACATCAATAGGGACGAATTTATCAGGGACAGAATCGAGCAACTTTTTTACCAAAGAGGAATCTTCAAGCGTGGCACCGAGAGTGGAGAACTTGCTACTCAGGGTGCTGAGTTTGCCAGCAAACTCATCAATCGTCTCGGTCTCCTTCATTCGAAGGGCGTCAAACTCGCTCTTCAACGTTTGTACGCGTGCCTTCTTCACCCGATCACTACGAAGGTACCTCATCTTGAGGTTGTCCCAGACTTCCTTCGTCGTCTTCTTTTTTGCGATCTGGAGAAGGATGTCTTCAGGGACACACTGTAAGATGTATGTACACGCCTTCTTGTCCTTCTATGCATCCACTTGTGCTTCTTTCTCTGGCTCCACCGCCTCCCAGACTCCCTGAGCATCGAGAATTGTCTCTGTCTTTATTGCCCACACAGTATAATTGTGAGGGCTTAACATCGGATAGGGAAATGACACTCCGCCGTTCTCCTTCGCTAGGATGCTCGCCATTTTTGTGGAAGCGTGGATTCTTGGCAGCTCTATACTACCAAAGCTCTGATACCAATTGTTGGCCCAGACCCAAAGAATAGCGCACCGAAGAACCACACCAATATGCAAGAAGAACAAAGGAAAACGAAGAAACCGAAAGAACGAAAGAATTTATTTTTCTGGAAAAAACAAACTTATAAAAACTGAGACACTGTTTCACATACCTCTAGGACCCTTTAAATACACCACGAATAAGACTTATTCATGATTAATCCCATTAAAATAGGAATTAAAATCGGAAGACTAATTCACTAGTTATCCCATTAAGATAGTAAAGGTTAACCAAAGACTAAGCCATAAAAGTTATCAAAATAAATAAAAAAATAAAATGTGCAGATACAGAAAATGTCTGGATTATTTTCTAACATTAAAATGTACAGATACAGATAATGCCTGGATTTTTATCTCACAGTTAAAGCAGGCCCTGAAGAACAACGGCTCCCACGACAACAGGGGTAGGCGTGAACCACCTGGTACCACCGTTTGCACACGATGCCCGATTTGATGATGTTGGCGATGGGCAAAAGGGAGAGCACCTTCTGCAGGATTTCGTCCGATAGAATGGCGTCCCATGACAGCAATGCTCCCTTGTCATCTTCCTCTTCCTCCTCCTCCTCCTCCTCCTCCCGCGTCTCTGCAACCTCGTGGTGGATGGGATCTCTCTCCTTCCGCGTCTCATCCATGAAGAAGGTGAAATCGTAAACAACTAACAAAATAGTTGCGACCTATCAATCTATTCTTCTTCCTTTTTAAATAAGGCGTTCCTACTTTAATCATATTTAGATTAATATATAAGGTCAGGAATCAGGATACGATCCTCTTTTTCTAAAATTTAATAAATAAAAAAATTGTATATGAAAAAAGAAAAGATGATATTTTTTTTGTTCAATACCTTGCTTTCTTCTTTTATGCTATTGAAATAAATTTTATTAATTGAAATATAGAAATTATATTAAAAAGTGAATAATTTCTTTTCTAAAAAATTAATATAAATAAGTAAATATATTGGCATAAAAAAAAGGTAATGATCAAATAAATAAACTAACAATCAATTCATTCAAATAAGAAATATATTGACATCATAAGATCAATAATTGAAGAAATAAAGTTGTATATTTGATTATCAAAATAATAATAATAACAAGAACAATAATAATAATTTAAAAAAATAAAGAAGCAACAGTGATGAAGACCCTCTCCTCCTCCGGATTACAATTACTTCAGCTTTCCGTTGAGGAAAATAAAATTTGCTTAAGTCATCAAATTTTTTATAAAACATATTTTATTTAATATAATTAGGATTTTGTAAGAAATTTTTTTTATTTTATGAAGAATGGACCGCATTATCAAATTATAAAAAGGACGATTAGGAAGAAATACAATAGACAATTTTTTTATTAATATGATTTATAGTTTTTGTTTTTGATAAGAATAAGTAGATTTCTTTTAAGGGTGCGTTTGGTTCAGGGTGGTTAGTGCTAACCTTGGTTATCTGTCCAAGGTTATCGTCTTGTTTGGTTTAGATTATCATCAATTTCCAAGTAATGCAGTATTACCGCCACATCAGCAAAACGTCATCAAATGGGGCATGCAACCCGAAATTGGATAACCAAGGAAAACGGAGGTTTTTGTTGATTCCGGGGTTAAGGAACTTTTCTTTCCCAAATTATCCCTTAATATTTACATTTTAAGATAAAAAGATCCCTAATAATTAACTAAATTACAACTCGTTGCCGACTCACCGACCGACGACCGCAGCCCCTCTGCCGACCGGCGACCGGCGACCGGCCGGCGACCGGCGACCGGCCGGCGACCGCCGCCGGCCGGCGACCGGCGACCTAATTTTTTTTAAAAAATTAGTATTTTAATTAAAAATTTATTAAATTAAATAAATTATAATTAGGTTAAACTAAATAAATTTAATACAAAATATTATCTTACTTTTTAATTTTTATATAAATAAACATATATTATCATAATCCTTAATTTTAAACTAATGGACAATATGGTAAAATATTACATTAGATTATATACTATTATCTCCAAACAAATAAGATTTTCTTTGATCATCTAAATTTAACCAAACAATATTAGATTATGTTTCATTCTTCATAACCTTGGTTATGTGATTACCAGGTAATCACATAACCAAGGTCATGTATAATAATTTGAACCAAACGCACCTTAGGTAGGTGAGAAGACGGTAACTTTGTTAGTCAGTTGCGGGTTAAGAATGAAATTAAGTTGCGTTCTTTCCTATTCTTTCCTTTCAAATAAATATAGAAAATATTTGAAACTTTATTTATTTGTTTATTTGGATTTTCTTTTATTTTCATCTGTATAAACACATTATTTTTGTCTTTTTAGATGATTAATTGATATTTCACGTACGTAATTATGCATGATCGTTATTTAGAAAAAAAAACTACAATTAAATTGAATATATCTAATTAAAAAATGAAAGTAAGCCTAAAAGTTATTGTAAGAAAAAGACAATCAATATGTAGCTTCTAGGCAAAATTTCCATATTTCATGTCAAATAGAGCATCCCACGTACCATATGACTGCGTAACAATTTTTGTGACTACCATGAAGTCTCCCTGTCTTGTAGAACCCATCAAATGATTAATGACTATACGAAAGGTGACTACATAACTGGTCCTTCGATCATGTCTGCTTCAAATTTCCAGGAATTACTCAGTTGCTTCTTGCGTTCACAAAACTTGAGAACAACAAAACAAAACAAAAAAAAACTCATAATTCATAATAGAAGATAGAAAATAATCGGCAGACTATAAATATATTGGATTTGTTTCTGTTTAGCAAATGGATAATATGTATATACGAACGACGTAACAGATGAATCTGAGACGATCAGTCCGACTCTACGGAAATTTCCTATTGATCGCAAGATAAATCGAGAAGCGCGCGTAGCAGGCAATCTAGAAACCCAATGTCCCAGGGTTCGCATCTCATTTAGAGAAAAAAATTCTATAAAATACGTCGTAACTGGATATCGAATCATAGATACCTAAGATGATGATTAGTCGTGCTGTCGTTACACCATAGCCTAAGAGTTTCTATTTAGCAAATGACGATTAACGAGGTTTTTTCAACCTCGGGCGATCGGTCCCGTTCGACGGAAGTTTCTCATCGACCGCTAGAGTAAATAGGGAGTGCTCGCGGCGGGCGGTCCAAAAGCCTAGCATCTCAGGGTTCGTAACCTATTTGAAGAAAAAATTTCTATAAATATATCATAACAGGGGATCGAACCATGGATATCTTAGTTAATCTTGCCTTAAGTTTTATATTTTTAGATTTTGCTTTTGAAAATAACTCCAACTGTTTATCTTCCATCATCTGTTTTTGCAGTTTCCTCTGTTAAGCCAGTTTTGCAATTTGTTCAGCGAGTTTTACAATTTGCGTATTTCTTCCTTTTCTTTCTCTTCTTTGCGTTTTACCGGTTGGGTCATGAACTTGACTTTCATTTTTAACTGATTTTTTAAATAAAACATCTGTTTTAAAATTCTAATAAATTAAAAAGATTAATCATTTAGTAAATTATAATTTTTCTTTTATTTTTTCAATCATTATTATTTTAATAGCAATATATTGATCTTTTCTATTTCTTATATAGTAATATTTTTTATTTATTAAAATGTATAAAAGAGAATAACGTCTTTTATTTTTACCTAGCAACTTTAGGTTACTTTAGAGTTTTTTTTTCATCAATTACGTGATTACGATCTCATCTTCCTAATGGATTGATACTGCCCCCAATTCATCGGTGATTTGTACAGAGAAGAGGACGAATTTCATAAGATTGTTAATATGATTCCTCCTCGATGATCTGAAAAGAGAAAGCGAGTTAGGAGGACAATCGGCAGTTAATTAAATATTATTCGTGAATGATTTGAATTCTATATGTTCTCCTTTAAGAGGATTGATTGTGGTAGGAGTGGGCTATTACAATTAGTGGCTCCTCCAGTTGAAGTATATACAATTTTTTATCGAATCACTTAATTAAGTTTGTCGAATATTTATCTCACTTATATTATTTTAAAAATTAACAAATCGTGTATTAGATATCAATTTTGCCCCCCTCATCTTTTCCCTTGTGGTCGTTGTGTGCATCCGAACCAAAAGAGAAATTTGAATCACATACAATTTTTCTTTGGGATGTGTGTCCAAACCAACATCACTGATCGACAATAGTGTAGCTTCTTCGTCAAAAAGGTGAACAAAAAAACCTAAACCTAAACACCACGTCATTTCCAATACCGACGTGTTTTTGATGGTCTACAACATGACACAACAACTCAATGAAGACAAACAACCCTCCCCTCCTAACCACCAATGTCTTAACTGTCGAAACACACCCTTCCTCTAGCCAGTTTCGATTGTTATGGTCGGGCGAAACTCAAGTAGGTTTTTTTTTGGAGCCAGTGCTCAAATGTTCCTGTAGAGCGAAGCATCCTTAAAATTGAAGTTTAGCGCTTTGGTATAGTGTAAATTATTGTTCCAGTAGCTCCAAAACACTCGACACTATTTCAGCAATAGCAAGTATTCTAGTAAAACTCCAAAGCGCTAACAACATCTAAAAATCGTATCAAGGACCATGCTTTTCACTATGATCAATCAAGTCATGTATATTTTGTTCTACCGAGTTTTAGTTGCCCTTTTCATTTTTTTATAGATTAGCATTATCATTTATAGGAAGATTAATATTTTCAATTATTAGATGTCTTTATTTAACTCTTTAAATTAAAACCCTAATTTTTTTTTATCTAAAAGACAATTATTTATAAAAGAATAAATCCTAAAACGTTTATAGTACAATGTTAGTAAAATACACATTTAATAATCTATTAACTTCCTCTACTCCGCTATTGTGTTTTTTTTTTAAATATTCATAATCTTATTAGAATTTTTGTTCGGAATATGATTAATTTTGAATGCATAAATACATAGAAGATTAAATTTTTGATGATGTGCTCATAGTTATGATGCAATTTATAGATTCACAAATAGAGAATCGAAATAAATCTATTAATCAAAATATAAATAAGTATCAATAATATGATGCCTTCAACTTCTTCTAATGTTATAGTCAATACTAGAGAGACTATTAATTGCATTTTCAATTTGAATGAGCAAACTCCTAGTTTTGAGACATATGAGTACATAATTCAAAGATCTTTGTGAGGATACGTGTACTAACAAGAATATAACTAAAATACAATGGAAGCCGAAATTCAAATGGATGTATTTGAGAATATAACAAGAATAGAATAGAATGACTCAATCATAGGTTAGATGTAAATGTGGGTAAAGTGTGTCTGAACATATTATATTTCATTGCATTGTGCATTATACAAAACTTATCTAGAAAAAGATCTACACGCCTTTCCCAAACCACATTACAACATGACTTATATCCATAGGTATTGATGTTGCTAGGGACAAGGCAAACGTCAAATATTTGACTGAATGCAATGGGATTGGCTCACTCAACCTTTTTTCTTGGCTGAGACGAAGGATGGCGACAGGACCATAACAAAATGAACTAAAACAACCATTGTAACGGTGTAAACCAATAACATAAGGAACTAAAACAACCATTAAATGCCCCCATGGGCTGGATCGGATGGTGAGACGTCTGGTCGATTTGAATGAGGTCATAGGTTCGATGGTCGTCATTTGCACACGGGAATAAAATCCTGGTCTGAAAACCTGTGGGGCAGGGATCAGGGGGCCGCTGAGGTGGCGGTTTTGAATTACTAATTTGGCTTTTTGTTCCCAAGGTAACAATTTCATCTGATTAGTTCCGTTTAAATTGAAGTCCATAAACAGTCTTCAAATTAGTCATGGTTTTTCATGAGATGCAATGCTACTTAGTAATTCAGCTGATTCGTTACTCTCACATAGACAGATGATCAAAGTATTGGCACATAATAAAAATTTCTTTTTTAACCATAAAAAGAAGAAGCTAAAAAATAATTTTTTGTCGATCGAGTTGTAAATTAAATGAAGCATGCAGCAGAGAGATCAAGAGGAGACGTCGAGCCTCGGTTCGAAGCAGAAGCCGCAGTAGCATTGGGGCCTGAACCACAACCTCTCACTGGAGGGGCAATGGAACTGGCTCGACCATTTCCACACCTTCTGCCTCATGTCGAAGGTCACTAGCGCCGGCGACACTAAGGAGGGCATGAAGAGGAAGTCGCCCGCGCCGCAGCAGCTGAAAATATCTGACTCCTTATACATGGAGATCGGCATTTGAGCCACTTCACGCCATTTCTTATCCTCAAGTTCCAAAATCAACGCTCCATCGTAAGGCGGAAAGATCAATCCGACCATGACCAATTTGTTCGACAGGTTGATCAATCCAGCACATACAAGACGGCGTGGCGTGGGAATCAATTCTTGAATCAGAGACTGAATGCTAGAGGGAGGCTTGATGAAGTCTAACGCCATTACGTGGGGGTTCATATGTGGATCGCGGATTATGTAGTAGAGCACGCCGTCGCATACGACGGCCTTGTTGCTTCCCGTCCAGAGGCCGAGGTCTTGGGCGAAGGGAGTGGCCCACAATTTCGTCGTCGATTGGTAGATGTGGACGGATAAGTGGCATTGCCAGGATTTCCCTGGCAGCCGGGTGCCGGTTTCCTCCATGACGACCACGGTGTAGCCGCGCGTGCGGCGGTCGAAGGACAAGGCGATCGCTTTTATGTTGGCGACATAACCGATGAGAACTAGAGGAAGCAGCTTCCAGTCGCTCTTGATGGGATTGCCGACCAATAAGTTCCCGTCGTTGGGGTTCATTAAGCAGACAAGGCCGCAGGAGGAGGACGTGCGCCAGTTGCTGATTCCTAAGCGGGGGATGTCGAAGTTGTACCACCGGAGGAAGCAAGGGTCGTACACGCGGCCCGATGAGAAGTAGTGGTTAAAGCAGGCCCAGAAGAAAAACGGCTTCTGTGGCGCCATCATCGCCCACGACAACGGGGGGAAGGAGTGAATCACCTCGTACCACCGTTTGCACACGATGCCCAATTTGATGATGTTGGCGATGGGCAAAAAGGAGAGCACCTTCTGCAGGATTTCGTCGGGTAGAATGGCGTCCCATGACAGTAATGCTCCCTCCTCCTCCTCCTCTTCCTCCTCCACCTCCTTGGCGTTACTATCTCTAGGCATCGTTCTGATCTCTGCAACCTCGTGGTGGATGGTATATCTATTCTTCCGTGACTCCTCCATGAAGAAGATGAGATTGTAAACAACTACCTGGTGAAAAAAACCATCTGAATCAAGAACAGAAAAAAAAACCCTAATATTTAAGAAAGAACAAAAACTAATAGTTCGACCTTTTATCTATCAATCTCTTCTTCTCTTTAAATATGACCTTCCTACCTTAAGAAAATTTAGATATATTATTACTTTATTTAGATTAATATATAGGTTTGGACATGATCCGCTTTTTATAAAATTTAATAAATAAAAAAGTTATTATATAATTAATATAGGAAAACAGAAAAGATCAACCTAAGATATTTTGAATACCCTATTTTTTTTCCCTGTTCTATAGAAATAAAATTTAATAATTGAAAACATAGAAATTATATTAGAAAGCGAATAATTTCTTTCTAAAAGAATAATATAAATAAGGAATATATTGGCATAAAAAAAGTTAATGATAAAAAAAATAAACTAATATTCGATTCATTCAAATAAGGAATACATTGACATCAAAAGAGCAATAATTGAAGAAATAAAGTTGGATATTTGATTATGAAAAACAAAATAATAATAATAAATAATAATAATAATAATAATAATATAATTGACAAAATAAAGTAGCAACGGTTAAGGAGACCCTCCCCTCCTCCGCATTACAATTACTTTTGGTTGAGGAAATTAAAATTAGATAAGTCATCAAATTTTTTAATCTATTTAATTTTTTATAAAATGTATTTTATTAAAATAATTAGGATTTTATATGAAAAAGTTTTTTATTTTATGAAGTACTGGCCACATTATCAAATTATGAAAAAGAAGATTTGGATGAAATATAATAGATAAATTTTTTATTAATATGATTTCTATTACTTTTATAAGAATCAATAGATTTCTTTTAAGTGAGGTGAGGAGATGGTAATTATGTTAATCAGTTGTGTGTTAAGAATGAAATTAAGTTGTGTTCTTCCTTAATTCCTTTGCTTTTCTTTCCTTTCAAATAAACATAGAAATGGTTTACAATTTTATTTGTTTATTTATTTGCATTTTCTTTTATTATCATCTGTATAAACATTATTATTTACTTTCTAGATAATTAATTGATATTTGAAGTACTTAATTATGAATGATTTTTATTAAGAAAAAAACTCCAATTAAATTAAATATATCTAATTAAAAAATGAAACTAAATCCAGAAATTATGGTGAGAAAAAAACAACCAACTTGTAGCTCCTTGGCAAAATTTCCATATTTCATGTCAAATATATATATATATATATATATATATATATATATATATATATATATATATATATATATATATATATACAATACAGCTCTCCTGCGGAACTGTTTTGCGCGACTCGTGCGGACCTGCCCTCGTGGCAGGTCTGCGTGGCTTCATTGATCGGCGACCGCGATTAAAAAAGTCGAGCGACCGCGTGAAAAGCCCTAATCCCTCCCGACTCCTTTCTTCTCGCCGCACCGCGTGAAAAGCTACGGTTTTTCCCTCCTGACTCCTTTCTTCTCGCCGCACCGGCCTCCCTCGCCGTCTTCGCGCCGAACGACCGAAGCCGGGCCTTGTAAACCCTTGTAGGGGCAAGTTATCCCCGAACCTTGTAAACCCTCTTGTTAGCGTCTTGCATTTGCGCTTAGCTTAGGCTTTTGGTTTTCTGCATACTCTGTTTCTATTCTTTCCGCTATGCTACAAAACGGTTTAAGTGCAGAATTATTGATAAGTGCTTAAAGTCCAAGTGATTGGCTATATTCACCCCCCCTCTCTAGCCATCCGAGTTCCAACAAGTGGTATCAGAGCTTGGGGCTCTATACAAGCGGTTTAACAATCGAGAGCTATCATCCATGGCTTTGAGAGAAGGTTTTTCCACCAGCCGACCTCCCTTCTTCGATGGCGCAGATTTCCAATATTGGAGATCGAAGATGGAGTATTACTTGAAGATGGACATCAATACTTGGTTCGCGGTGAAGGAGGGCTTCACCCCTCCAAAGGATGATGAATGCAAAGAACTTGAGTCTTGGCGGTGGACGGCTGAACAAACTCGGAAGAGTGAAGTCGACGCAAAGGCGGTTGTCACCCTACAATGTGGCATGAACAAAGACCAACTCATCAAGGTTGGTCCTTTTACAAGTGCAAAAGACTTGTGGAACAAGCTCATTTAACTCCACGAGGGCACCCGAGATTCAAGAATCGCCAAGAGGGACTTGTTCCTCAATCAACTTCAAAATCTCTCCATGAAGGAGAATGAAACCGTAAGTGAGTTACATAGCCGGTTCAAGGAAGTCCTCAACGGGCTTCATTCTATTGATGAAAAGGTCAAGAATCACGATCTTGTGAGGTATGTGCTAAAAGCATTTCCAAGGAATGCTTTGTGGTCATCCATGGTGGATGCCTACAAAGTCTCCAAGGATTTATCAATTGTTAAGTTAGATGATTTGTTTTGTGAAATGAAATTGCATGAAATGGCTAACAAAGGCCCCAAGGAGAAGGGGATTGCCTTAGTTGTAGGGGAACGATCTAACAAGAAGAAGAAGAAGAAGGAAGTCTCTTCATCTTCATCCTCTTCCGAATCCGAGTCTGATTCCGAGGAAGATGGTGTTAATGCAGTCTGACCCTGATTGTTGTTTTGGTGTTGACATCGTTTTTAGTTTAGGTTGATGATTATTATGATTATGGTTAAGTCCTGATCGGGGATTAGGCATGTTATGGAAAATCCTAGCTTGGAGGGCTAGGTGTTGGAAAATCCTAACCTGGAGGGTTAGGTATGGAAAATCCTAGCTTGGAGGGCTAGGTGTGGAAAAGTCCTAATTCGGAAAGGTTGGGTGAAAAGTCCTAGCTTGGAGGGCTAGGTGAAAAGTCCTAGCTTGGAGGGCTAGGTGAAAAGTCCTAACTTGGAGGGTTAGGTGAAAAGTCCCAACTGGAGGGTTAGTGGAAAAACCCTGGCTTGGAGGGTCAGGTCCTAGCTTGGAGGGCTTGGTTGGATGAAATCCTAGCTTGGAGGGCTAGGTCGGAGCCCCTGGATCGGTCTGGTGAACGATCAGGGAGTTGGCACAGTGCTTCTTCGTGGATTGGTCTGGTGACCGATCCAGCGATGACTGATCGGTCTGGTGACCGATCAGGGAGTATGCGTTTCACCCACTGCTTGGCTCCTGATTGGTCTGGTGACCGATCAGGGAGCACACAGTGAGGTTGAGTTCCCTTGCTGATCTGCTCCTGATCGGTCTGGTGACCGATCAGGATCATTGCGCAGATCGTTCTAGAGAACGATCCAGCATCGCGGGTTTCTCACTATGATCGATCAGGACGGAGCCTGATCTGTCTGGTGACCGATCAGGAGGATCCCTGATCGGTCACCGGACCGATCAGGAGGTTTGGACTGCGAAGCTCAGAAATCACCCAGTAAAGGGGTGGATCGGTCTGGTGATCGATCCACAACCTGGGACCGATCTGGTGATCGATCCAGGAGAATCCCAAAGAAATCGCGATTTCTGATTGAGCGTTGGGGACCGATCAGGACGAAGCCTGATCGGTCTGGTGACCGATCAGGAGGCTCTCCGATCGGTCCGGTGACCGATCACTTTAATTCAAAATGCACTGTCAGACGCTCTGAACGCGTCTGAACGTATCCGATTCTCTGCGCTTAACATCTGATACACGATTTTCTGCTTGATATGTTGTGCTAACACTCTGATTAAGCTACAGGTGACAGGAAATGATTTAAACACTCAAGGAGAGTCAATAAAGGCCAGGTTTGTTTGTTTTTCCATCTCAGGTTGCAACGGGCACTGGCGCTGACTGGAGCTGCTGACTGGGGCTGGTCTGAGGGAAGCTCAGGGAGTCCAGAAGAGCTCAATGGTGGCTGGTGGTTGCAGGTGAGCAGCTGGAAGCTGCATGGAGATGTTGTCACCTGGCGTTCAAGAGGGAAACAAAAGGAGCGATGTGAAGCAGAGCAAGTAGAAGTTGTGGTTGTCTTGGTTTTGAGCTGCGATACTTGCTGCGTGTTTATGCTCCTTGTTGATCATCCACTCTTGAGAAAGCTACTCTGATCTTTGAAGCAACCAGCCCTTGCTTGAGCACTTGGAGGAAGGAACAAGAAGCTTCAAGTCCAATAGCGAGAAGACACGGGGAAAGGGTTCTTGCGTGAGATCGTCGCTGGGTGGAGCTCAGAGGGAGCTTGCTGTGTTCTTGTCTTTGCTAAGTGCTGAGTAAGATCCTTCTTGTGTTTCTTTGTGCTTAAACTATATCCTTAATTGAAACGATGTGGAGAGGTTTCTCTACCGAGAAGGAGGTTGCTTACTATCCGGTGTTCACCGGGGCTTGATCTGCCGACGATCAAGGGATCGCCCACCTTAAGGGCACGCCAAGGAGTAGGGGGCAAGTTATCCTCGAACCTTGTAAACCCTCCTTGTTAGCGATCTTGTTTGATTGTTCTAGTTTGCTTTTGTTTTCTGCATTTCTGCACTTCTCTACTTTCATTGTTTCCGCTGCGGTGCTACTAACGAATTGAGTGCAGAAATCTGATAAAAGCTCTAAGTCCAAGTGTTTGGATATATTCACCCCCCCCTCTCTAGCCATTCGGGTTCCAACAAGTGGTATCAGAGCTTGGGGCTCTGTTTTTGCGGATTAACAACCGAGAGCTATCTTCCATGGCGTTGAGAGAAGGCTTTAGCACCACCCGACCTCCTTTCTTTGATGGCGCTGATTTTCAATATTGGAAATCAAAGATGGAGTATTATTTGAAGATGGACATCAACACTTGGTTCGCGATGAAGGAGGGCTTCACCTCTCCAAAGGATGATGAAGGCAAGGAACTTGAATCATGGCGGTGGACGTCCGAACAAACTCGAAAGAGTGAAGCCGACACGAAGGCGGTTGTCACTCTACAATGCGGCATGAACAAAGACCAACTCATCAAGGTTGGTCCTTTCACAAGTGCAAAGGATTTGTGGAACAAGCTCATCGAACTCCACGAGGGCACCCGAGATTCAAGAATCGCCAAGAGAGATTTGTTTCTCAACCAATTACAAAACCTCTCCATGAAGGAAAATGAATTGGTAAGTGAGCTACATAGCCGGTTCAAGGAAGTCCTTAATGGGCTTCATTCGATTGATGAAAAGGTCGAGAATCGCGATCTTGTGAGGTATGTACTAAAAGCATTTCCAAGGAATGCTTTGTGGTCATCCATGGTGGATGCCTACAAAGTATCCAAGGACTTATCAATTGTTAAGTTAGATGATTTGTTTTGTGAGATGGAATTGCATGAAATGACTAACAAAGGCCCCAAGGAGAAGGGGATTGCCTTAGTTACAGGGGAACGATCCAATAAGAAGAAGAAGGAGAAGAAAAGGAGAAGGAAGTCTCTTCATCTTCATCCTCTTCCGAATCCGAGTTCGATTCCAAGGAAGATGGCAGCGGCTCCTCATCCTCCGAGATGGCGAATTTTGTGAGAAGGATGATGAGAAGGGGTCGACGCTTCATGGGAAAAGGTAATCCTAGTGAAGCTAAACTTGATAAGACTAATACTTCTTGCTATGAGTGTGGTAGGAAAGGGCATTTCAAGAATGAATGCCCAAAGCTAAAGAAAAAGGAGGAGAAATCCAAGAGGAAAGAAGAAAAATCCAAGAAGAAGAAGAAGGCCTTGAAGGCCACTTGGGATGAATCCTCTTCAAGCTCATCCGATGAAGAGAAGGAGGAGAAGAGCACAAGGCATGTGGCACTCATGGCATTGGGAGATCAAGAGAGTAGTGATGAATCTTCCAACTCCTCAAACGCGGCTTCATCATCTTCGGATGATGAAGAGGTTATGATTGAGGGGGAGCATCTATCAACTTGGTTCGTTGATAGTGGATGCTCCAAACACATGACCGGGGATAGATCATTGTTTACCACACTTCACAAGAAAAGTAGAGGTAATGTTTCATTTGGTAACAATGGTAGTCTTAAGGTCATAGGAATAGGAGACATTCAAATATCCGAATGTCTTAGAATTTCAAATGTCCTTCTAGTCAAGGGGATGACATTTAATCTCCTAAGTGTCAGTCAATTGTGTGACACGGGTTACACAATTGATTTTCAACCAAGTCAATGTCTAGTTAGACAACATGACACCTTGGACACGGTACTAGTAGGAACAAGAGTAGACAATATTTATCAAGTATCATTTAAAAGTGCTACTAATGCGTTTGTTAAGTGTTTCATGTCAAAAGAAGAAGAGTCCACCCTTTGACACCGGAGACTTGCACATGTGAACATGAAGAACATCCGGAAGTTGGCCAATAAGGGATTAGTTCGTGGCTTACCAAGCATCAAGTATGAAAAAGATAAACTTTGTGATGCATATCAAATAGGTAAGCAAACAAAATCTGCACATAAAGGTAAAAGCGCTGTAAGTACATCTACTGCTTTAGATTTACTTCACATGGATATATTTGATTGTAGTACTATCATATCATTGAATGGAAGTAGATATTGCTTTGTTATCATTGATGATTTTACTAGATATACATGGACTTACTTTTTAAAATATAAGGATCAAACCTTAGATATTTTCATTTCTTTTTGTAGAAGAGTTGAAAATGAAAAATCATCAACAATTAAGACAATTAGAAGTGATCATGGAGGTGAATTTCAAAATCAACGATTCTTGGAATTTTGTCAAGATAGAGGGTAAAGACATGAGTTCTCCACTCCTAGAACAACACAACAAAATGGTGTTGTAAAGAGGAAGAACCGTGTTTTACAAGAGGCTGCACGAAGCATGCTTAATGAGTACTCACTCCCGAGTTACTTATGGGTTGAAGCTGTAAATACAGCTTGCTATGTGAAAAACCGAGTCCTCATTCATAGGTTCTTAGGAAAGACTCCCCATGAACTTTGGTTTGGGAAGCCACCTACGGTTAAACACCTTAGGGTGTTTAGTTGTAAGGTATTCATTCTAAACACCAAGGACCACCTTGGGAAGTTCACGGCAAAGGCTGATGAAGGGATACTAGTCGGGTATTCCCTAGTTAGCAAAGCCTATCGAATCTCTAGATTAGTTGAAGAGTCTTCTGATGTTGTCTTTGAAAAAATTCCGAAAGTCAATGGTCAACCAGAAGATGAAGTCCAATTCAAACTTAAGAGACTAAGTTTGAATGAGAGTCCAAATGGTGTTGATGGTGATGAATCCGATGACGGTGAGCCTAGACAACCCATTGATCAGCCGGATCCTGAGGCTGAGCTTATGTCTAGTGAACCCATTCAAGAAGCACCACTAACACCTAAGCAAACTAGATTAGCCTCTAGTCATCCCCAAGACCAAATTGTTGGAGATATCCACCATGGGATTAGAACTAGATCATTCTTCCGGAATGAGGCTAATGAAGTTGCTTTAATTTTCGAAATTGAACCTAGGAAAATTGATGAAGCATTAAATGATCCCGATTGGATCATTGCAATGCAAGATGTACTAGGTCAATTCGAGAGGAGTCATTTGGGACTTAGTCCCTAGACCTAAGAAGACCACCATCATTGGAACCAAATGGGTCTTCAAGAATAAATTGAACCATAAGGGAGAAATCATTAGAAACAAGGCATGCTTAGTAGCCAAGGGCTATAGTCAAGTTGAAGGCCTTGATTATGATGAGACCTATGCTCCCGTGGCACGATTAGAGTCCATTCGATTGATGCTTGCATTTGCAGCACATCGAGGTTTCAAGTTATATCAAATGGATGTCAAATCGGCCTTTCTGAATGGTTTGATTAGGGAAAAGGTCTATGTCGAACAACCTCCGGGGTTTGAGAGTACTGAATTCCCAAACCACGTGTTCAAGCTCAAAAAGGCACTTTATGGTCTTAAACAAGCACCCCGAGCTTGGTACGAGCGGTTGTCAACTTTTCTAATTGAAAAAGGCTTTGTAAGTGGCCAAATAGACCCTACACTATTTCTACGGAGAGATTGTGACAATATTTTTGTAGCCCAAGTTTATGTCAATGACATAATTTGTGGCTCAAATAACAAGAGCTATTTAAATGAATTCATTGGACACATGGAAAGTGAATTTGAAATGAGTCTAGTGGGAGAGTTGACTTTCTTCCTTGGACTTGAAATCAAACAAACCCGAGATGGGATCCATGTGCATCAATTGAAATACACACAAGAAATGCTCTGTAAATTCAATATGAGTGATTCAAAAGAGGTAACCACTCCCATGGCTACAAACACAAGATTAGACAATGATGAGAGTGGTAAACCCGTTGATTTGACTCAATATCGGAGCATGATAGGGAGTTTGCTATACCTCACAGCTAGTCGACCTGATATTCTTTTCGCTGTGGGTATGTGCGCTAGGTATCAAGTCTGTGCCAAGGAATCTCACTTAATCGCTGTTAAGAGAATTTTGAGATACCTTAAAGGCACAATTGGAGTCGGTCTATGGTACCCCCGTACCGAATCATTTGATTTAATTGGCTATACCGATTCCGACTACGCTGGATGTAAGTTGGATCGGAAAAGCACAAGTGGGGGTTGCCAATTTCTAGGATCATCTTTAGTTAGTTGGTCGAGTCGGAAGCAACATTGTGTTGCTCTCTCCACGACCGAAGCAGAATATATCGCCATGGGAGAGAGCGTTTCACAATTGTTGTGGATGATTCACACTTTGGAGGACTATGGATTAAGTTACAAGAGTGTGCAAGTGTTGTGTGACAACATTAGCACAATTAACCTAACCAAGAATCCAGTCCATCATTCTAGGACCAAACATATTGAAGTACGTCACCACTTCATTAGGGATCATGTAGCTAGGGGAGATATTGTACTCTCACATGTAGAGTCCAAGTCAAACCTCGCTGACATTTTCACTAAACCACTTCCCGAAAATGAATTTAGTTTCCTAAGAAGGGAGTTGGGAATGTGTCGCGCTTCATGAACTTCAAAATGCATTCAAACCCTTCATGATTATTTCAAATTAATGGGAAACAATTGGGTAACTTTGGGAACATCTCACACAAACGATAAGGTTTACCAAAACGTTTTTGTTTGCTAGAAATGGGGTGAGATGCTAGGATCAACTCAATTTCTCAAAATGTCAATGCATCCCTTGAGAAATTAAGTTAACGAGATAAAAATCACTTCGGTGACCAAGTATGGGGAAAACCAATGCATAACATATGTGTATTTGGCTCCATGATCATACTTGGACATTCCAATCAAGGAATCTTGATTGGAAACTTGAATTTGGCACAATCTTGGTTAAAACTTGTTTGAATGATTGTTGATTGAGTTTGACTCCACTAGGATGGAGCAAAGTGTTTGTTCAAACCATAAGGACCTTTGATCCTTGTTTAGGGATTAATTTTAGTTAAGAAATCACTTCCAAGTTCGATATCTTTCATAAGATTCCTTCAAAAACATGTGAAAGTCTGAACTGAAAGTTTCAGATCGTATCAGGGAATTTCAGGAACCCTGATCGGTCACTGGACCGATCAGGCATAGGGCTGATCGGTCCCCGGACCGATTTGGCTCCCTCCTGCGTTGATTGGTCCACAGACCGATCAGAGGGGTCGACAGAGACTTAACGAAATCCTGATCAAACATTATGTGCTTGCCTGGATCGATCCCCGGACCGATCTGGCACCCTCTGGTGATCGGTCCACAGACCGATCAGGAGGGCTTCCCAAATATCATCCGACCCTACTGTTCGCTTCCGGATCGATCAGCCGATCGATCAGGATCCTGCCTGATCGGTCACCCGACCGATCAGGACCAGGCCAGTTCGATCAGGCCAGAGCCTGATTGGTCTGGACGTTTTCAGATCGAACGGTGATCCGTTCAATCGCATTAAAGTCTGGTTGGTGGACCGATCCACCAACCAAATAACTTCGCGAAAAACCTCTCATTGCCGAACCCTAGCGCCGAACCTCACTACCTTGCGTCACTTCACTTCTTGCGAGAGCCTTCCTCATCTCCTTCTTCCTCTTGCGAGTGCGCACGTGCGGTTCTGAGAGGGTTCCTACGAGCTCTTTCTTCTTCCTGCGAGTTTCTCTCTCGCTGAAGGGCTTTGCGATCATCTCTTGCGCTGAGAGCTTCTCCTGCGTAAGTCTTTTCCCTTCCAGACTTCAAGAACTTCACCAATGGCACCAAAGTGAATTTTTGGCTTAGTTTTTCTTGCAAATCGGTTCATAGTATATGTATTTGCGCTAATCATGGTCTTTGTTTTGATTTTCTTGTTGTGTCGTGACCTCTTGTTTTGGCCGTGACCCATCTGTGTCATATCTTACCCTTGATCAATTCTACCTTATGCTTAAATTGTGTTCTTATGATCATGTCTACCTTGTGTCTCTGATTAAACTGTGTTCTTTTAATCATTGTGTCTTGATCACGCTCTCTAATTGGGTCTTTGATTACATCTTATATTTTGATCAAACCTTAACTTATATCATGATTCGATTCACTTCTCTTGATCAAATCCGCTGTCATGACCTATTCCAATCTTTAGAAAATCATCAAAGGGTAAAGAACCCGCAGAGGGCAGCGCGAAGGGGAAAGCCCCTTCCTCATCTGCGCCCTCCAGAAGGCCTCAGCCTTCCTCGAGCTCTCGCTTTCCAAATGCCGCCTGTGAGCAGGCTTTCCAATCAAGGACCTTTAAATTGTTATCCTGCCGATCGATAGATGTCCCTTTCCTGACTGAGTATTGTCCGTCGGTCATGGAGATAGTCACTTTTTACAACCTTGGCTTTCTCCTCTCTCTGGAGAGAACTATCAATTATGACCTCGTCTCTGAATTTTACAACAATCTTCAGCAGGGACCTCAGGGGGGCTTCGAGTTCACTACTCGAGTCGCCAAGAGGAACCTTGATTTCTCTTACGAAATTCTAGCAGAGTATCTGGGTGGTCGACGTTCACCCAACCTGTATTCGATCTATCCCGAGCTTCCTGATCCCCTGCTGGCCCCTTTTGCAGATGTTACCCCCGACTCCATCTATCAGCATTTCTTTGGCCATCCCCGCCCAGCCGGTCTCGATGAGTTGGGTCCTGATTTTCCTACCTTTGCAGCACTTCGTCTCTCTCCCACTGATTACGTCTTGTTCAAGATTATCACAAATTGTATCCTTCCAATCACTTCCAAGCCTTTGACCGAGATCCGTCCCTATCATTGCCTGATGCTCTACGGCATGCACTGCCGCATGGACTTCGATATCATGGAGAGCATCTTTCAGTCCATTTTATCCTATCGAGAGCCGAGTCGCCGCACAGTCTATATGCCATTTGGTCATCTCATCACCGATTGGCTTATGTCAGTAGGTGTTGATGTCACCAAGGGCAGGACCGTGCCCATGGTCCGACAGGATTGCAGACTTGGTCGGCGGGCATTTGCCAAGTCCGGCATCATCATCCGGGATCGCGATGGGGCTTTGGTTTGGAAGGATGGGAGAGGACTCGGTGAGCTACCTGGGGGAGGACCACATTTTCAGGCACCAGCCGATGCTGCTGCACCTCAGGAGGCTCCCGCCGCTGCTGCTGCTGATGAGTACGACTATGAGCCGGACCCGGATCTACGATGGCAGATTTCCGAGCTGGATCAGACGATCCAGTATGATCTTCATCTGCGAGAGCTTCATCGGGAGGAGATCCGTTCGGGTTTCCGATCATTTGACCGCAGACTGACCACGGTGGAGTCTGATGTCACTGGGATCCGTACACTGCAGCAGACATGGTACGATGAGTGGCGGCGCCACACATTTCCGGGGGATGCGCCTTCCGGTAGTGCTGCACCTGGGTCCGTGGATGCTGATGATACGCTGGATGATCCGATGCAGGCTGACCCCCCCCCACTGATGACTGATATATTCTGTGGTTGTTTGTGATTTGTCTGTCTGATCTCTTGGATTGTATGACTCTCAGGCTGTATGCCTAGTGACTTGACTTCTCTGGCCTTGTGCCATACTTGTTTGACTTCGATGCATTGATATGCATCTGTTTGGTTGTTTGGTTTGATGCACTGATATTTTGCTAAATGATGATCTTGCTACATGATGCATCTGATATCTTGCATGTATTTTTGCCTTATCATGTTTCGGATGGTGGCTTATATGTGTTCACATGAGTACTATCTATCTATATGCCTCATTCTATATGATTATGTTCATGCTTATGATGTCATGCTCATATGATACATATGCTTGTTTGCCATGCCTTATCTTGTCATATGTGTTCATAGTTTTTCAAAATTCAAATCGTATCTTTGTTGATTTGGGATACCCCTAGGGTTGAGGGGAGTATGGTTAAACTTAACAGCCCATCTAGACCCTTTTCGGTGTTCGACAAAGGGGGAGAGTGTTGGTTGGTTAAGTTTAGGATGATTATATTGTAGGGGGAGGATCTTGATTCTCCTATGATTCTGAAAGTTGAGAAATTGATTGAGAATCCCTAAACTTAAAATCGGATTATCAAACAACAAAAAGGGGGAGATTGTTGATGCAGTCTGACCCTAATTGTTATTTTGGTGTTGACATTGATTTTAATTTAGGTTGATGATTATTATGATTATGGTTAAGTCTTGATCGGGGATTAGGCATGTTATGGAAAATCCTAGCTTGAAGGACTAGGTGTTGGAAAATCCTAACCTGGAGGGTTAGGTATGGAAAATCCTAGCTTGGAGGGCTAGGTGTGGAAAAGTCCTAATTCGGAAAGGTTGAGTGAAAAGTCCTAGCTTGGAGGGCTGGTGAAAAGTAGGTGAAAAGTCCTAACTTGGAGGGTTAGGTGAAAAGTCCCAACTTGAAGAGTTAGGTGAAAAAGTCCTGGCTTGGAGGGTCAGGTCCTAGCTTGGAGGGCTAGGTGTGGAAAGTTCTAACTCGGAAGGTTGGGTGAAAAGTCCTAGCTTGGAGGGCTAGGTGAAAAGTCCTAACTTGGAGGGTTAGGTGAAAAGTCCCAACTGGAGGGTTAGTGGAAAAACCCTGGCTTGGAGGGTCAGGTCC
>JAGFNQ010003907.1:259239-333458 GCA_024364735.1 Boesenbergia rotunda
GTTCATCCTTAGTTAGTTGGTCGAGTCGGAAGCAACATTGTGTTGCTCTCTCCACGACCGAAGCAGAATATATCGCATGGGAGAGAGCGTTTCACAATTGTTGTGGATGATTCACACTTTGGAGGACTATGGATTAAGTTACAAAGTGTGCAAGTGGTGTGACAACATTAGCACAATTAACCTAACCAAGAATCCAGTCCATCATTCTAGGACCAAACATATTGAAGTACGTCACCACTTCATTAGGGATCATGTAGCTAGGGGAGATATTGTACTCTCACATGTAGAGTCCAAGTCAAACCTCGCTGACATTTTCACTAAACCACTTCCCGAAAATAAATTTAGTTTCCTAAGAAGGGAGTTGGGAATGTGTCGCGCTTCATGAACTTCAAAATGCATTCAAACCCTTCATGATTATTTCAAATTAATGGGAAACAATTAGGTAACTTTGGGAACATCTCACACAAACGATAAGGTTCACCAAAACGTTTTTGTTTGCTAGAAATGGGGTGAGATGCTAGGATCAACTCATTTTCTCAAAATGTCCATGCATCCCTTGAGAAATTAAGTTGACGAGATAAAAATCACTTCGGTGACCAAGTATGGGGAAAACCAATGCATAACATATGTGTATTTGGCTTCATGATCATACTTGGACATTCCAATCAAGGAAACTTGATTGGAAACTTGAATTTGGCACAATCTTGGTTAAAACTTGTTTGAATGATTGTTGATTGAGTTTGACTCCACTAGGATGGAGCAAAGTGTTTGTTCAAACCATAAGGACCTTTGATCCTTGTTTAGGGATCAATTTTAGTCAAGGAATCACTTCCAAGTTCAATATCTTTCATAAGATTCCTTCAAAAACGTGTGAAAGTCTGAAACTGAAAGTTTCAGGTCGTATCAGGGAATTTCAGGAACCCTGATCGGTCACTGGACCGATCAGGCATAGGGCTGATCGGTCCCCGGACCGATCTGGCTCCCTCCTGCGTTGATCGGTCCACAGACCGATCAGAGGGGTCGACAGAGACTTAACGAAATCCTGATCAAACACTCTGTGCTTGCCTGGATCGGTCCCCAGACCGATCTGGCACCCTGTGGTGATCGGTCCACAGACCGATCAGGAGGGCTTCCCGAATATCATCCGACCCTACTGTTCGCTTCCTGATCGATTAGCTGATCGATCAGGATCCTGCCTGATCGGTCACCCGACCGATCAGGACCAGGCCAGTCCGATCAGGCCAGAGCCTGATAAGTCTGGACGTTTTCAGATCGAACGGTGATCTGTTCAATCGCATTAAAGTCTGGTTGGTGGACCGATCCACCAACCAAATAACTTCGCGAAAAACCTCTCATTGCCGAACCCTAGCGCCGAACCTCACTACCTTGCGTCTCTTCACTTTGTGCGAGAGCCTTCCTCATCTCCTTCTTCCTCTTGCGAGTGCGTATGTGCGGTTCTGAGAGGGTTCCTACGAGCTCTTTCTTCTTCCTGCGAGTTTCTCTCTCGCTGAAGGGCTTCGCGATCATCTCTTGCGCCGAGAGCTTCTCCTGCGCAAGCCTTTTCCCTTCCAGACTTCAAGAACTTCACCAATGGCACCAAAGTGAGTTTTTGGCTTAGTTTTTCTTGCAAATCGGTTCATAGTATATGTATTTGCGCTAATTATGGTCTTTATTTTGATATTTTCTTGTTGTGTCATGACCTCTTGTTTTGGCCGTGACCCATCTGTGTCATATCTTACCCTTGATCAATTCTACCTTATGCTTAAATTGTGTTCTTATGATCATGTCTACCTTGTGTCTCTGATTAAACTGTGTTCTTTTAATCATTGTGCCTTGATCACGCTCTCTAATTGGGTCTTTGATTACATCTTATATTTTGATCAAACCTTAACTTATATCATTATTCGATTCACTTCTCTTGATCAAATCCAATGTGCATGATCTATTCCAATCTTTAGAAAATCTTCTAAGGGTAAAGAACCCGCAGAGGGCAGCGCGAAGGGGAAAGCCCCTTCCTCATCTACGCCCTCCAGAAGGCCTCAGCCTTCCTTGAGCTCTCGCTTTCCAAATGCCACCTGTGAGCAGGCTTTCCAATCAAGGACCTTTAAATTGTTATCCTGCCGATCGATAGATGTCCCTTTCCTGACTGGGTATTGTCCATCGGTCATGGAGATAGTCACTTTTTACAACCTTGGCTTTCTCCTCTCTCTGGAGAGAACTATCAATTATGACTTCGTCTCTGAATTTTACAACAATCTTCAGCAAGGACCTCAGGGGGCTTCGAGTTCACTACTCGAGTCGCCAAGAGGAACCTTGATTTCTCTTACGAAATTCTAGCAGAGTATCTGGGTGGTCGACGTTCACCCAACCTGTATTCGATCTATCCCGAGCTTCCTGATCCCCTGCTGGCCCTATTTGCAGATGTTACCCCCGACTCCATCTATCAGCATTTCTTTGGCCATCCCCGCCCAGCCGGTCTCGATGAGTTGGGTCCTGATTTTCCTACCTTTGCAGCACTTCGTCTCTCTCCCACTGATTACGTCTTGTTCAAGATTATCACAAATTGTATCCTTCCAATCACTTCCAAGCCTTTGACCGAGATCCGTCCCTATCATTGCCTGATGCTCTACAGCATGCACTGCCGCATGGACTTCGATATCATGGAGAGCATCTTTCAGTCCATTTTATCCTATCGAGAGCCGAGTCGTCGCACAGTCTATATGCCATTTGGTCATCTCATCACCGATTGGCTTATGTCAGTAGGTGTTGATGTCACCAAGGGCAGGACCGTGCCCATGGTCCGACAGGATTGCAGACTTGGTCGGCAGGCATTTGCCAAGTCCGGCATCATCATCCGGGATTGCGATAGGGCTTTGGTTTGGAAGGATGGGAGAGGACTCGGTGAGCTACCTGGGGGAGGACCACATTTTCAAGCACCAGCTGATGCTGCTGCACCTCAGGAGGCTCCCGCCGCTGCTGCTGCTAATGAGTACGACTATGAGCCGGACCCGGATCTACGATGGTAGATTTCCGAGCTGGATCAGACGATCCAGTATGATCTTCATCTGCGAGAGCTTCATCGGGAGGAGATCCGTTCGGGTTTCTGATCATTTGACAGCAGACTGACCACGATGGAGTCTGATGTCACTGGGATCCGTACACTGCAGCAGACATGGTACGATGAGTGGCGGCGCCACACATTTCCGGGGGATGCGCCTTCCGGTAGTGCTGCACCTGGGTCCGTGGATGCTGATGATACGCTGGATGATCCGATGCAGGCTGACCCCCCCCCCACTGATGACTGATATATTCTGTGGTTGTTTGTGATTTGTCTGTCTGATCTCTTGGATTGTATGACTCTCAGGCTGTATGCCTAGTGACTTGACTTCTCTGGCATTGTGCCATACTTGTTTGACTTCGATGCATTGATATGCATCTGTTTGGTTGTTTGGTTTGATGCACTGATATTTTGCTAAATGATGATCTTGCTACATGATGTATCTGATATCTTGCATGTATTTTTGCCTTATCATGTTTCGGATGGTGGCTTTTATGTGTTCACATGAGTGGTATCTATCTATATGCCTCATTCTATATGATTATGTTCATGCTTATGATGTCATGCTCATATGATACATATGTTTGTTCTGCCATGCCTTATCTTTGTCATATGTTTTTCAAAATTCAAATCGTATCTTTGTTGATTTGGGATACCCCTAGGGTTGAAGGGGAGTATGGTTAAACTTAACAGCCCATCTAGACCCTTTTCGGTGTTCGACAAAGGGGGAGAGTGTTGGTTGGTTAAGTTTAGGATGATTATATTGTAGGGGGAGGATCTTGATTCCCCTATGATTCTGAAAGTTGAGAAATTGATTGAGAATCCCTAAACTTAAAATCGGATTGTCAAACAACAAAAAGGGGGAGATTGTTGATGCAGTCTGACCCTGATTGTTATTTTGGTGTTGACATCGATTTTAGTTAAGGTTGATGATTATTATGATTATGGTTAAGTCCTGATCAGGAATTAGGCATGTTATGGAAAATCCTAGCTTGGAGGGCTAGGTATTGGAAAATCCTAACCTGGAGGGTTAGGTATGGAAAATCCTAGCTTGGAGGGCTAGGTGTTGAAAAGTCCTAATTCGGAAGGGTTGGGGGGAAAGTCCTAGCTTGGAGGGCTAGGTGAAAAGTCCTAACTTGGAGGGTTAGGTGAAAAGTCCCAACTTGGAGAGTTAGGTGAAAAAGTCCTGGCTTGGAGGGTCAGGTCCTAGCTTGGAGGACTAGGTGTGGAAAGTTCTAACTCGGAAGGTTGGGTGAAAAGTCCTAGCTTGGAGGGCTAAGTGAAAAGTCCTAACTTGGAGGGTTAGGTGAAAAGTCCCAACTGGAGGGTTAGTGGAAAAACCCTGGCTTTGAGGGTCAGGTCCTAGCTTGGAGGGTTAGATTGGATGAAATCCTAGCTTGGAGGGCTAGGTTGGAGCCCCTGGATCGGTCTGGTGACCGATCAGGGAGTTGGCACGGTGCTCCTTGATAACCACTATTTTGTTGATTATTTTAGGCTTTAAAATCCATGTTTGATTCACATTTTATATGCTTAAGTTTGCAATGTTATTAGGTTTCATGTATTCCCTTCATTTTGGTTTTTAATTCAAATCTTTGTATATTTGGGATATTTTTGGCACTAAATTTGAATATCATTTTGTAGGTTTCAATTGATCATGAACCAGATCAAAGGGATCAAGCATTGGATTATTAGGAGCCGTCCATTCTAGAGAACGACTGGATCTGAGCCATCGGTCAACTTCTGGTCGATCCGAGTTCAAGATAGAATCAATCATGACCAGAGATCAAGATCTGAAAATTTCAGCCAAATCAAAAGTGATATGACCGTTGGATCGAGCTCAAGATGTTCTAGACCATCCGTTCAAGAAAAGGGACGATCTGGACCATCCGCCACTGATCTGGTTAATCCGAGCTGGGGACAGGTAGATCAGGACCATTGATTTGAATCTGTGAAGTTTGGTTCAGATCGGAAGAGATCCGACCGTTGGATGAAGCCGAATCGATCTCAGCCGTCCGTTACTAATGAGCTGTGAGTTCTGGGCTGAGCTGGGTTAGCTGCGGTTTGGGCTGACTGAACCCTTGGCTGAACCCAAGCTAGGACTGAACTCAAGAGTTGGCTTGACTGAACTCGAACCAGAGCTGGACCAGAGCTGAAGCTTGGCTTGATTGAACTCAAGCTCTGTTTGATTGAACCCTTGGCTGAATCAAACACACGTTGGCTTGGTTGACCGAACCCACGCGCAGATCAAAAAGGGCCAGGATCGCAAAGATCGGGCATCTTCTCGACATTTTCTGAATCGGGGGATCACACGCCGGCGACTCAATCTTCCGCCCATCGCCGCCGCCGGCCATTGCACAGCTAGGGTTAGGGGTTCCAACCTTAGCCGGCCGGAGTTCATCATCGCCACCTTCTTCTTCTCCACCATTTTCATCGCCGCCGCAAGCTAGGATTAGGGGTTCCAACCCTAGCCGGCCGGAGCTCGATCGATCAGTTTGAGGGGTTCCCGACTCGATCCGATCACTTCATCCAATCTCCATCCACTCTCCACTCACCTCCACCGCACGCGATCATCTTCTTCAACTCCGGCAGTTTTCTCTTCACAGCAAATCAAGTTTCTTCATTGCAGTTTTTCCTTCATTTTACAGCAATTTCTTTCCAGCAAATCAAGTTTTCGATCCAGTAGTCAGCTTCTTCACAGATTTCCAGCAATTCTTCATTTGTTCTTCCCAGCAGTTGTTTCCAGCTCAATTCAGTTCCAATTTCTTCACAGCAGATGTCCAGTTTCAGCAATTCAGTTTCTTCCTTCCAGAAATTCCCTTACAGCAACTCCATCACAGCAAGCCATTTCCGGCAGTTCAACAGCATTCGGCAGTTTCTTTCCATTAGCTTTTTAATCAATGTTTGAATTAGTTGTGTTTGATTGTTAAATGTTAGGTGTTTGATCTATTTTTTTGAATTGCTTGTATTGATGGCTCTTCCACAATTCAAATGGCACGAACTTTTGTCATTTTAATTCATGCACATGAGGTGTTTGGTTAAATGTTTGTTAGAACAATTTCTTTCAATTGTAACGTTTCTTAGTTGCTTACTTTGATTTTGTGTTGCTCTTTCCAAGCTTTAATGTTCATGTCTTCATTTAAATGCAATTAAGCTAGATCAGTCTAGATTTCTTCAATGCTATAGTTGTGCTTCATGTCTAGGTTTTATTGATGCTTATCTCTTAAATGTTTCTTTCACATTGCCTTTTCTTTTCTGCAATTGTAGTTAGGTTAATTCAGATTTCATTATCTGTCTTGTCTTTTCTTAATTAGAATTAGATTTCATATTTGCTCTGTTATTCATTTTGTAGTCTTGAAGTTCAAATCCAAAACCCAATTTCATGTTCAAAACCCAAAAGCAATAAGATTCAATCATGAGAATTATCTTGCACTTACTACATTCGTTGGGAGACGACTCGAGTTACTCTATGCTACATTAGTTTAGAGGAATTCGGTACTTAAATTGTATTTGAAACCGTAACACGACAAAAAACGGTTATCAAATGGATTTGAATTCAATTAGTATATTTGGGCCCACTTAAAAATTTGACGGGCCCAAATATACTAATTAATTTGTCACGAAATGTATGGGCTCATCAAATTTAAATATGAATGAATGAATGAAATGCTGGAAACCCTTTTTACAATCAAAATCTGAAAATGTAATATAGGGGCCACAGGTCGTATTTTTCTCAGGGACTAGTCGATATAATTTGATTCAAGCTCGTATTTAGGTGTCGTTTGTGTTTTCGGGTTTCAAATCAAAATTGGGTTTTGGGTTGCAATTGGAAATAAAAACTCAGTGAAAAGGCAAGGACTCGGCTATGGAACTTAACTCAAGTCATTCAACCAATGAACTCAAACAAATTGGAGCTTAAATTGCAACTCAGCCTAAATTAGATGGCAAATCTGATTCAAAGCACACAGTGAGGTTGAGTTCCCTTGCTGATTTTCTCCTGATCGGTCTAGTGACCGATCAGGATCACTGTGCAGATCGTTCTGGAGAACGATACAGCGTCGCAGGTTCCTCACTATGATCGATCAGGACGGAGCCTGATCTGTCTGGTCATGACCTGATCGGTCTGGTGACCGATCAGGAGGATCCCTGATCGGTCCGGTGATCGATCAGGAGGTTTGGATCGGTCTGGTGATCGATCCACAACCTGGGATCGATCTGGTGATCGATCCAGGAGAATCCCAAAGAAATCGCGATTTCTGATTGAGCGTTGGAGACCGATCAGGACGAAGCCTGATCGATCTGGACCCAGCCTGATCGGTCTGGTGACCGATCAGGAGGCTCTCTGATCGGTCCGGTGACCGATCACTTTAATTCAAAATGCACTGTCAGACGCTCTGAATGCGTCTGAACGTATCCGATTCTCTGCGCTTAACATCTGATACATGATTTTCTGCTTGATATGCTATGCTAACACTCTGATTAAGCTGCAGGTGACAAGGAAAGATTCAAACACTCAAGGAGAGTCAATGGAGGCCTTTCCTTGGAGCAGGTTTGTCTGTTTTTCCATCTCAGGTTGCAACGGGCACTGCGCTGGCTGGAGCTGTTGACTGGGGCTGGTCTGAGGAAAGCTCAGGGAGTCTAGAAGAGCTCATGGTGGCTGGTGGTTGCAGGTGAGCAGCTGGAAGTTGCAGGGAGATGTTGTCACCTGGCGTTCAAGAGGGAAACAAAAAGAGTGATGTGAAGCAGAGCAAGGAGAAGTGATTGTTGCCTTGGTTTTAAGCTGCGATACTTGCTGCGTGCTTGTGCTCCTTGTTGATCATCCACTCTTGAGAAAGCTACTCTGATCTTTGAAACAACCAGCCCTTGCTTGAGCACTTGGAGGAAGGAACAAGAAGCTTCGAGTCCAACAGCGAGAAGACACGAGGAAAGGGTTCTTGCGTGAGATCGTCGCTGGGTGGAGCTCAGAGGGAGCTTGCTGTGTTCTTGTCTTTGCTAAGTGCTGAGTAAGATCCTTCTTGTGTTTCTTTGTGCTTAAACTATATCCTTGATTGAAACGCTATGGAGAGGTTTCTCCACCGAGAAGGAGGTTGCTTACTATCCGGTGTTCACCGGGGCTTGATCTGCCGACGATCAAGGGATCGCCCACCTTAAGGGCACGCCAAGGAGTAGGGGCAAGTTATCCCCGAACCTTGTAAACCCTCCTTGTTAGCGATCTTGTTTGATTGTTCTAGTTTGTTTTTGTTTTCTGCATTTCTGCACTTCTCTACTTTCATTGTTTCCGCTGCGGTGCTACTAACGAATTGAGTGCAGAAATCTGATAAAAGCTCTAAGTCCAAGTGTTTGGCTATATTCACCCCCCCCCCTCTCTAGCCATCCGGGTTCCAACACCTACTAGTTCTTGTGTAAGACCTCAGGTTCAGAACCTGTTTGATAATTAGGATGAAGAAGAACAGAGCTTTGTATTCCATGGGAAAAAACTCAATTTCACAACGGTTGATATATCAGTTATTCTAGGGCTACCTGACCATGGAGAGATAGTCCAACTTGATTTGAATGAGGCCTCCAGCCCACTGTACAAGGAGTATTTTGAAGATTCCAGTTGTTCTGCACGGCATTTGGAGAAACTGCTAATAAAGTCTACATCCAATGACAAGCTGTACTGTCAGTTGTATATACTCTATTTTTTTGTAGAGTGCTATTTTGTGGTAGTAGCAGCATACTTGCCATTCCTACCCTGTCACTTATTGATTGCGTAGATGATTTTGACAATCTACCAAACTATAATTGGTGCAATGTCGTGTACAATTTCATGGCTCCTCAGTTGGGAACCATTGGAAAGGAGGTGACATTGAGGCATAGACCACATGTAGGTGATTCAACCCAACCGGCCAAGGCTCCCTTGCTCAAGGGATTTCCAAATATTTTGGCTATAAGTGAGAGTACATATACCTGCTAATATAATTTCCTGACTGATATTATTTACTGATTATAATGATGTTGCAGGTATGGGTTAATGAACATATTAGTATTGCGGCTCCTGAACATCCTCATAGATTGCCAAGAATACTTCGTTGGACTTTGCCTAAAGCCCATGTTGACACTATCAAGAGGATGATAGACCGTGTGCCCACAAATTTAATTATTGTTGATTTAATTCCGTTTGATATAGAGCATGATTTGGTACTTGACTACTCTCCTCCAACTCAACCACTTGAGGTAGAATGTGAGGTATTACAGCAGGCACCAGAAGGAAGCCAGGCAGCACAAGGAAGGCTACAGCCCTTACAAATGGAAGCCTGCAATATATGTATACAAAAACAAGAACAAATTGAAACCTTACAGTAACAATTAAATGTAGCAATTAAAAGTTTAGAGGAAGCCAAAAGTGAGACGGCATCAGCCATCAGTGCCAAGGATCAAATTATTGATCAGAAAGAAACAATAATTGCAAAGAAGGAGTCCCAGCTGAAACAAAAAGATGACATCATTGTTGAAAAGGATAAAATAATTGCTGACAAAGATTCGCAGCTTAAACAACAAAAGGAGCTCAATGATAAAAGGATAGCTGTAAGAGAGGGTATCATACTTCAGTCTAACCAAAAAATCAAACAGCTACATGAACAATTGCAAAGCAAAGGGTCAGATGAAGGTGAGCCACTTGCCAAAAAAAAGGAAAATAACTCAGGTCAGACAAACCTACCAGGCCAAAGGCAAGGGCAAACAAGTTGTTTAGGAGGAGGATGAGGATGAAGATGAAGATGAAGATGAGGAGCCTCCTGCCCCATCAATGTCAGATACTACAACGTAAACAACAAAAACTGCGACCTCCACCCAAACTAACATATCTGAACATCACGCAGCTAAAGCTAAAGAATTTCAAAAGGTGAAAAGCAAAATCTTGAAGAATTCCAGGGCATTCTTTAAGAAGACTAAAGATGCAGAGATTGCTGAAATATTATTAAAGCTTAGTAAATTAAAGTGAGTTAGTTGCTATTGTGTTTAGAAAAATATTGTAAAACATTGATGATTATTGACATTCATTAATAAAATTTAATCATTCAGAATTTCATTAAGTTGCTTATCTTATTTGCATGTAGGTATGAGTTGAATCCAGTATGGTCCAATGGGACCTTTATATTAGATATGCTATCTTTTTTGACAATATTTGATTGGAATGACTACACCACGGAGGATTGCATCAGTACATACTGGATTATTCTTGGAAATGAAGCAAAAGCGTGTAACTCACCATACCAGCCCTCCATATTCTGTGGGGTGGGGTTTGATGTAAGTCAATTAGCTACTAAATCATTAATATTTTTTTTTATGATTTAGTCCACTGACACTTCCTTTTTAATAACCATAGGAACTTTTTGAGGCGATTCACGCTTAGGCTTTTGAACAAACTATTGCTACTGATACGGATAAGCCAATTAGATATATCATCTGTCCTCTACATAATGCAGATGATCATTGGCATCTAATGGTTATTGACCTCGTGGACGGTAGTATCCATCATTATAATTCTCTCAGCGCCACAGAAGGGTACACTGCCAAATTTGAAAAAATTGTAAGTTTTCTATTTCGTAGATATAACTCAAAAAAAAGTTTCATACCAATATAATTGTTACTAATGTCATATCTTTGTAGGTGGCGTTTTTCAAAAATTTGAACTGGTCTTATTACAAGACATGGAATAAAGGATTGTCTTCCATATCTGGGACAGAGTTTAATAAAATTGTTGTAGAAGGACCCACCCAAAGTAGATTGTAAGAGGTTGTTTATTTTTGTTAAAAATAACAATGCATTTCATGGTTGGATTTATAAGATGACAACAATATCAATATTGGTTTTTCAGATTGGATTGTGCATTTTTCATGATGCGGTATGCAGAAAGTCTAGTTTTTCAAAGATCTACAGATTTTACCCAAAAGCAAATGAAAAATTATCGATTTCAGGTGGGCTATAAAATAATGAGAGACAAGTGCTGGAAGCTAAATCTGTAATTAGTGTTTTTGTTGGTACTATGTATATGTAATTGTCATCACAAACATTGTATATTTGTAATTATACAATCTATGTACTCCTTTTCAAATCAATAAAACTTTGCTTGAGATCATTATTTTTGTCTCATATATGATCTGTAATATGTAATTGTTGTGGAACCCATCATTAATATTGAACCTTGCTTTTGCTAGAATCATTTGAATTCAGTACCACAGTGGGCCAGAAACAAAAGCATTTTAGGGAACCCACTCAGGGCCTGAAACAAAATGATTCAGTTGTATAATGTAAGTTTAATGACAAACAATATATGTGATACTATAATGGAGCCCATTTTGATACTCCAATGGAGCATTGCTTTCGATCCTTGTTATTGTGTAATCTCTAATCTATAATCTGTCCTCTTGTCGATACTATAAGTAATATTGAACCTTACTTTTTCTCTACCCTAATTTTAAATGACAGTCCACGTTGGGCCTGAAATAAGATTATTTCAGGCCTACGCTGGGCCTGAAAATTCTTATTTCAGACCCACGTTGGGCCTGAAATAATTCCATTATTGGGCCTGACACAATAATCTCATTTCAGATTTCAAATAATTCAATATTAGAATGATTAAATATTTTATATAAATATACATGTTGTGAAATTATTTTTAATATAAAATAAAAAGGAGTGTACCTACATAGACATTGCACCACAATTTAATTCCATCCACATCATTACCTCATATTTTCAGAATTTGGCACAGCAGGAGATTTGTTTCATGGACCTATGATATTTTGATTTCTTAAAACTCATTACCAGTAGTTAGAGTTTAGATAGCTAGGAGATGGTATTTTTGGTCTCCAAACATAGTCCTAATGATTATCAATTACGTGTTAATACAGTATCAGTTGGCACAGAACAATGAATCAACAAAGCAAACAAACAGAGGATCTCAAATGACAGATATTCAGAAACCATAGGACTTTAGGACTTCAAGACCTGAAATAACATTATTGTGGGTTTCAAAATCCGAAAACTTCACAACTGCTCAATTCTGCTTACATAAATTTACACAAGAAGAAATGTATCATAATATTAAAATACTTCTTCAAGTGATAACATTAATAACAACTAGTTTTTTGACAATACTATAACTGTACAATATACAAAATATATACATTCAGTTATCCTCCATACAAAATATACACTTCAATCAGAATATTGGGTCACTACATATACCAATTAACTCAAGACCTTGGGGCTGGCGGCATTCTACATGTCCTTTTTGTTGGATCCTGCACCAACACTTTTATTATGACCAAGTTGTTTGCACCGGCTACATTTTAGTTTGACCTTGTCATTGTGTCTGGACTCTATCCGTGTCTTCTTTCGTCTACCAGGCTGCACAAGGCTACGGGGACATAGAACTGTAATGTCGTTTACTTCAGTAGGCCAAAACTGCTTGCTTCTACAAGGGAAAATACGATCCATGTAAACCCACTTCCAAGTTTCAGAATAAAAATAATGCTCACAATAAGGAAGTATATCCATGTTCCTGTGAATGATTACGGCAATAGCATGTAAGCAAGGAAGTCCTGAAATTTGAAACTCCCCATAATGACAAAACTTTTTTTCCAAATCAACAATGTATGAAGTGCCTCATGTTTCTACTTCCATTTCTGATTGAGAGTAAGGGTGAACCTTATAAGCTCTTGCTTTCTCTCTCCTTGAATCCATTTCTTTTGTAGCATAAGGTGTCAAAGCAACATGCCATTTGGAGACTTCCTCTCTACGGTTATAGAACCATTGAGCAACTTTTCTTCTTGTATTATCAATTAACCTGTTTATGGGAAGCTCACATGTAGACTTGAACAAAGCATTTAAGCTCTCCACACAATTCGTGGTAAGCATTCTGTACTTTCTCCCTGTAAAGTGTGCATTTGCCCACCTTTTAGGGTCAATGTTGTGAAGCCACTTATGGGCAACTGGATGTTTTTCAAGCATTGTCTGCATTATCATATCATATTGGAGTATTGTGTTGGCTCGTGCTGCTGCCCAAAATAAACCTACAGCAGCTCTACTTCCAGTATCAGTTACCATATTACAATACATGTGGTGGCAACAAAAGGCATAATGCGCGTTTGGGTAGACTTTTCTAACTGCTGATATAATGTCCCGATGTCATCTAATACTATGGTGATTGAGTGATCATCGACACCAAAGAACCTCATTGTATGCTCCAAAAACCACTCCCATACAGACCCACATTCAACATCAGCTATTGCGAAGGCAACTGGAAGAACATTGTCATTACCATCAATCGTCGTTGCAATCAACATTACTCCCGGATACTTTCCTCTTAGGTGTGTGGCATCAATTCCGATAAGTCTACGCAAATAAGACCTGAACACCCTTCGGCAAGCACCAAAACCCCAAAAACACCGCTGGAACTGATTGTCACCATTCCTGTATAGTGTCACATACGTTTCAGGATCTCTAGCTCTTAACTCACGCAGATATTGTGGAAGATCTCTGTAAGCCTCATCATAATCTCCAACAACCTTTTTCAATGCTTTCTCCTTAGTTATGTATGCTTTTCTGTATGATATGGTCACTCCAAATCTAGCTTTAATATCTGATATAATCATACTTGGTTTGTATTGTTCATTATGAAGAAATTGCTCTTCAACAAAAGAAGCAACAAATGATGAAGAGCATGCATGATGATCAGCACTTTCCCTAACAGTTCCGCATTGGTGTTCCTTTATATATTTTGTAACAGTGAACTCTACTTCCCCCCTTGCTACTACTCTCCATGTACATGGTTGGTTGAAGCACACTGCTTTAACTCTATTTTTTCGGGTGTCAACTGGGTTATATCTCATATGTTTAACCATGACATGTTTGACAAGTGCATTCTTGAATTCTTCTCTAAATGCGAATATCTGCCCCACAAAAAATTCATGCACATCTCTTGCCTCTACCTCTCCAATTGACCCAGCAAGCAATCGAGAATTTAAAATATAAGGATCTTCAACTAATGGAAACTCCTCCTCTAAGTCACTGTACTCATATGGGGGGAATTCATATTCCTCAATCTGCATATCATCGGCTTGGAATTCTAGTACACTTATAATGGGTTCTAATTCATCTGCATTCCGGATTTTAATTCCTTCCTCCCCACTCCAGGTTGGCTCAAAGAATTCAACAACTCTTGTAGAAGAATTCAAACCCTCACCTTCTATATTAGTTGCTTCTTCATTTAGATCAATTGTCAAATTCCTTGTAATTTCTGATTCATTCCCCGTGACAGCATTATCATCAAGAGTATTCCATATTTCGGAGAGAATTTCGTCAACAACATTATCATCCCTAAAAAATAAATTACAATTACATTTAGCAAACTTTGAAAATCATAATCAAGGACCTAGGAAGGCCTGAGGGCCTGAAATATTTTGATTTAAGACCCTCACAAGGCCTGAAATCTTTTTATTTCAGGCCCTGACTGGGCCTGAAATCAGTATATTTCAGGCCCTTCGAGGACCTGAATTATATTGATTCAGGCCCTCCCAGACCCTCAAATCCTATGATTTCAGCCCATGTAAGGGTCTGAAATCTTTTCATTTCAGTCCCTGGGAGGACCTGAATTCCTTTTTTTTTCAGGCCCAGTGCCTGAAAACAACATATTTCAGTCCCTCCTAGGGCCTAAAATCTAATGATATCATGCACTCCTAGGGACTGAACTCCTTTAATTTCTGGCCCTTCTAGGGCCTGATATGGTAATATATCACCCCTCGATCGAATTCAAGCATTTATTTATCTTAAGTTTAACAAATTTCAGAGAGCCCTTATTATGTAATGCATATCACCCTTAGACTCCTCCAAACATAAAAATTGTAGCAAGAGTTGATAAGTATAAAACTAGGTCTGATACAATATCAAAGATGACAATCATACGTACATTACTATTTGTATTTGTTACCAATCTGTTGCTTGCTTTTTCTACTTCAACACCTATCTTCCTCAGTTGCCTTGATGAACTGAGTTGTGCAAGGTCGAAATATATACGTACCCTCGTGATGATTCGACTTGTGCAAGATAGTAATATATATATAGGCTGACAAAATTTCTACTACCTTGCCATCCGAACCATATATTATTATTTTACTGCAAAAGTGGTTCGGATGTCTCGAAAATGGGAATGGAAAAGGCATTTTGTGGCACCAAGGGTATAATAGGAAGTTCACTTAAATGGCTGCGTCCTTTGGTAAAATAGGAACCATGGGATGCCTTTTGGTAATTTCTAATTATTACGTACGCCTTTTGGTAAATTGTCGTTGAATTATTGAACTGTTATAGTGATATTTGCAGCAAAGAGAAACTTAAATAGTCATTGAAGTAGGAATTTTGCCATAATAAAAAAATCAAGCAAATTAATTGAGTAATTTAAAATCAATTTTCATTTAATTATGTATGAATCTAAATCAACAGGGATTAAGAAAACTCTACCTAAATCAAATCAACCATGAGTCTAAGCGTGTGTAGTGTCGGGGGCGTTGGGGACGAGCGTTTCGTCTTTTTTGATTTGGTGTGTAGTGTCGGTGGACTACGTGACGACGATGTTGGAAATGCGACGGTGAATGTCGACGTAGGCGAAGAGTTTGACAGTGAGGCATTGAGCAAAAGTAAATTTAGGATTTGGGGAGAAATAGGAAAAGGCGAACGAAGAAAGGAGGCACACGAGCTCCCTCTCGTGGATATTTCCCTTTTTTATTTTTTTTCACTTTTATATAAAAAATATATAATATTTTAGATTTTATAATTTAATATTTTACTAAGGAATACCGATATTTTTTTCACTAATAGAAGCGGGGTCCTGTCAGAAGTGGGGCCTTGTGCGCCGTCCCAACTCGACCACCCCAGGCCCAACCTTGGTGGATGATACTGGGTCGGTAATATGGACCCCTTGGGATGATCACCTCCGTGCGTCCTTTATTTTCACTAACATTAAAAAAGAGTTTTTTTAAAAAAAAATTATTATCATAAAAGATATACTACCTTAAAAAAAATATATATGAGTAGATATCCTATGATATGGTATAAATATTTTAATCAAAATTGATATAAATAATTTTAGTCAAAATTTTTTATTTAATAATTTTTATCAAAATTACTACAAGTTATTTTATAATTAATAATTTTAGTCAAATTAAAATATATATATATATATATTAATATAATAATGTTTAACAATTTTAATTGAACTTGACGAGACATCTTTTAAAGTTTTTATAATATAAAAGGATGAGAATGAAAATAAATAAATCATTTGTGGAAGGAAGTTTAAGGATCTAATTTTGGCTTTATATTCATAAAAATAGGGCCATTATTTCTTAAATCTTGGAAAAGCCAAGCTTAAATTTGAAATTTTTTTATATTTTAATTTTTTAAAATATTTTATATTTTATTTAACACAAAGTCTTTACATTGTTTAAATCTTTTTTTATCATACAATTGCAAGATTTCGCCATTTGTACCAATATTAATATAAAATTATATTTCATACCACATAGTTCTAACAATAGTTTACCAAAGGGTGCATGTAACTTTTCGAATTAATCAAACGGTGCAAGCTACTTTGATATTTATCAAAAAATATAATTTTTTCAGTACTCTTCCCATTTTACTCTTTTGTCAAATCTAATTTATATGTATTCAATCACTTTTTTCTTTTTTGTCTCTTATACACGTAATATATCTTCTCTTTCTTCTTCTCTGTTCTCATTCCTCCCTTTTTTTCATACATTTTCTTTCTCTTTCCTCTTCTCTTTCTTCTCTCTTTTAGATGGATGAATGCATAACATGAGAAAAATATCAGACCCATATTGGTCTGATATTTTTCATATCAGGCCCAACGTGTGCCTAATATGAAAGTTGTTCGACTTCGATAGGACCATCGTCAACTGCGACAACGACGACGGTTGGGATGTCGACCAGTTAGGGCTATGCGAGATCTCCGACCAGTTTCGTCCAGTGGTAGATCAATCCACTAATTTTTATTTTATATTGTTCTTGAAGTTCTCTATTTTTTTAATTTTGACTCGAGTTTTTTTTTTCAAAACAAATTTTAAGAATTAAAAGGAAAATAAAATGAAATAAAATTTTATCATTAAATGGTTAAAATGAGTTAAAACTTGCGTGCATTTTAGATTTAGATTTGAATATTAATATTTAAATTAATTAAAATATTCTTTCATTAAATTAAAACTAAAAGATCATATCAGACCCACATTGGGCCTGATATGGAACCATATCAGGCTCAATGGGTCCAATATTAGATTTTTTCTCGATTCTTCGTTATTACATTTTAACACATTGGAGAAGTCCAAATAAACAATCGAAAACATATTTGAAATCCTTGTAACCTCAAAAATCCACGGGAAGTAAAATTTATGAAATCAGAGCTCTCTAGGTCAATCAGTGGATTTTGATCAAAACCCACTAATTTGACCTAGAGAGCTCTAATTGTAAAAATTTCAGTTCCCGTGGATTTTTGAGGTTACAAGGAGTTCAAATATGCTATCCATTGTTTATTTGGACTTCTCCAAGGTGTTAAAATATAATAACGAAAAATCGAGAAAAAAGTTGAATGTTGGGCCCATTGGGCCTGATATGAATTATATTAGGCTCACATTGGGCGGGAAATAAAATCATATCAGGCCCGACATAGGTCTGATATGGAATCCATATCAGGCCTAACGATCCCAATGTGTGATTTTTTCTTGATTCTCCGTTATTACAATTTGGAGAGGTTGAAATAAATAATAAATAACATATTTGAGCTCCTTATAACCTCAGAAATCTACGGAAACTGAAATTTTTACAATCAGAGTTCTCTAGGTCAAATCAGTGATTTTTGGTCAAAATCCACTGAATTGACCTAAAGAGCTTCGATTGCAAAAATTTCAGTTCCCATGGATTTCTGATATTACAAGGCATTTAAATAAGTTATCCATTATTTATTTCGACTTCTCCAAGGTATTAAATGTAGGATCGATGTGTATAACTAGAGGGGGTGAATAACCGTTCACCCACATCAATCGCGGTTTTCTTCTGACACTTGTTAGCACACAACGGAATACAAAATAAAACTAAAACTAACAAGAAGCACAAACGGCTAACACAAAATCTTTAACGTGGTTCGGAGAGAAAGCTCCTACTCCACGATTGTCCGTAAGGTGGACGATCCCGATCCGTCGATGGATGACTCCTCGGAAAGCCTCCGGCTAGCTCGTGTAACTCCTTGTGGGTGACGAAACCTCACCACAACTAGCAACACTCACCTGAACACTTAGACTACTAATTAGCCTTTAACCAAAGCCAATTTTGTCAACCCTAGCTAGCCAAATTGAGCTCCCTTAAATAGAGCTCGTGGCTAAACTAGCCGTTACTAGTCGACTGGTACCAACACTAGTCGATTAGTCCACCCGAACTAGAACGTTACAACCCAACGTTCGAATTCCAACCGACATCAGTCGACTGCATAGAGGATCAGTCGACTGATTTTTCTGGAACTTCCTTTGGCCTCGGTCCTTGTTGTCGAGTCTTCCTTTGCCAAGATACCACTTGGACTTTTCTCCTTCGTACCTGTATCTTACATTCTCACAATGCAACATCAAATACAATAATAATCTTAACTTAAACATTTGCTCAAACATCAAAACCCAAGGTATCTAGATTGCTCCAACAATCTCCCCCTTTTTGATGTTTGGTAACCCGTTTAAGTTAGGGAAACAACAACAAAACAAATGATCATGCATAAATCATGAAACCTAACCTTAGGCTCCCCCTTTGCCTAAACTCCCCCTTGAGTAGGTTTTCCTTGCAAAGGTACTTCTTCCCCTTTGCCAACAAATGCCCCCCCCCCTTCACCAAAGCTCCCCCTTGAGTTTGGATTTCTTGCAAAGGTGTGCTGGTTTCCCACTTAAACCCAATACTTCTCCCCCTTTGTGGGTGGAGAAACCTCACCACAACCAGCAACACTCACTTGAACACTTAGACTACTAATTAGTCTTTAACCAAAGCCAATTTTGTCAACCCTAGCTAGCCAAACTGAGCTCCCTTAAATAGAGCTCGTAGTAGAACTAGTCGTTACTAGTCGATTGGTACCAACACCAGTCGATTGGTCCACCCGAACTCGAATGTTTCAACCCAACATTCGAATTCCAGTGGACATGAGTCGACTGCACAGAGGACCAATCGACTAATTTTTTTGTACCCAACACCAACCAACTGCTCCAAGTAGCAGTCTACTACCTAATCCCTAAACCTAGGGTTTCAACCCCAAGTACAGTCACTCAGCACTCATCCTCACCCGACCAACCTAGACCTAGCCTTCTAGCCTCCTCCATCAACCTTGCGTCCCTTGGATGCCTCTCCATCCTTCACGTCTTGCCTTTTGGAACTTCCTTCGGCCTCGATCCTTGTTGTCAGGTCTTCCTTTGTCAAGATACCACTTGGACTTTTCTCCTTCGTACCTGTATCTTGCATTCTCACAATGCAACATCAAATACAATAATAATCCTAACTTAAACCTTTGCCCAAACATCAAAATCAAAGGTATATAGATTGCTCCAATAATCTCTCCCTTTTTGATGTTTGACAACCCGTTTAAATTAGGGAAACAACAACAAAGCAAATAATCATGCATAAATCATGAAACCTAACCTTAGGCTCCCCCTTTACCTAAACTCCCCCTTGAGTAGGTTTTCCTTGCAAAGGTACTTCTTCCCCTTTGCCAACAAATGCCCCCCCCCCTTCACCAAAGCTCCCCCTTGAGTTTGGATTTCTTGCAAAGGTGTGCTGGTTTCCCACTTAAACCCAATACTTCTCCCCCTTTGTGGGTGGAGAAACCTCACCACAACCAGCAACACTCACTTGAACACTTAGACTACTAATTAGTCTTTAACCAAAGCCAATTTTGTCAACCCTAGCTAGCCAAACTGAGCTCCCTTAAATAGAGCTCGTAGCAGAACTAGTCGTTACTAGTCGATTGGTACCAACACCAGTCGATTGGTCCACCCGAACTCGAATGTTTCAACCCAACATTCGAATTCCAGTGGACATGAGTCGACTGCACAGAGGACCAATCGACTAATTTTTTTGTACCCAACACCAACCAACTGCTCCAAGTAGCAGTCTACTACCTAATCCCTAAACCTAGGGTTTCAACCCCAAGTACAATCACTCAGCACTCATCCTCACCCGACCAACCTAGACCTAGCCTTCTAGCCTCCTCCATCAACCTTGCGTCCCTTGGATGCCTCTCCATCCTTCACGTCTTGCCTTTTGGAACTTCCTTCGGCCTCGATCCTTGTTGTCAGGTCTTCCTTTGTCAAGATACCACTTGGACTTTTCTCCTTCGTACCTGTATCTTGCATTCTCACAATGCAACATCAAATATAATAATAATCCTAACTTAAACCTTTGCCCAAACATCAAAATCAAAGGTATATAGATTGCTCCAATAATCTCTCCCTTTTTGATGTTTGGCAACCCGTTTAAATTAGGGAAACAACAACAAAGCAAATAATCATGCATAAATCATGAAACCTAACCTTAGGCTCCCCCTTTACCTAAACTCCCCCTTGAGTAGGTTTTCCTTGCACAGGTACTTCTTTCCCTTTGCCAACAAATGCTCCCCCTTCACTAAAGCTCCACCTTGAGCTTGGATTTCTTACAAAGGTGTATTGGTTTCCCACTTAAATCCAACACTTCTCCACCTTTGTGGGTGGAGAAACCTCACCCCAACCAGCAACACTCACCTGAACACTTAGACTACTAATTGGTCTTTAACCAAAGCCAATTTTGTAAACCCTAGCTAGCCAAACTGAGCTCCCTTAAATAGAGCTCGTGGCTGAACTAGTCGTTACCAGTCGACTGGTACCAACACCAGTCGATTAGTCCACCCGAACTCGAACGTTACAACCCAACGTTCGAATTTCAGCTGATATCAGTCGACTGCACAGAGGATCAGTCGACTAATTTTTCTGTGTCTAACACCAGCTGACTGCTCTAAGCAGCAGTCTACTGTCCAAACCCTAAACCTAGGGTTTCAATCCCGAGTACAGTCACTCAGCACTCATCCTCGCCCGACCAACCTAGACCTAGCCTTCTAGCCTCCTCCATCAACCTTGCGTCCCTCGGATGCCTCTCCATCCTTCACGTCTTGCCTTTTGGAACTTCCTTCGGCCCGATCCTTGTTGTCGGGTCTTCCTTTGCCAAGATACCACTTGGACTTTTCTTCTTCATACCTGTATCTTGCATTCTCACAATGCAACATCAAATACAATAATAATCTTAACTTAAACCTTTGCCCAAACATCAAAACCCAAGGTATCTAGATTGCTCCAACAATCTCCCCCTTTTTGATGTTTGACAACCAATTTAAGTTAGGGAAGCAATAACAAAGCAAATGATCACCATCAAAAAGAGCTCCAACAATTCTCCCTCTTTGCCATACATCAAAAAGATCTCCAATAATATCTCAATTATTGGATTCTTTAACCTTAAAAGACCATAATCAATGTGTATTATCCCCCCATAAGGTTATACACCAGTCCAACATTATCAAGATAAATTTAGACTTTGCTGAAAATAATTTCAACTTGTATTTGTCGACTGGGACAGTTATTAGGACCAAAAGGAATTTATATATCTCCACAATGGTATGATATTGTCCACTTTGGGCCTAAGCCCTCATGGTTTTGCTCTTGGGCTCTTCTAAAAGGCTTCATCCAATGGAGATATCATTATTCCTTATAAGCCTATGATCTTTCCCATGTGTTTTAGATGTGGGACTATGTTTGCAACCTTGCAACCGCTAACAATCGCTCCTCAAACAAAGGACCACATTCCCCCCACAAGCGGAAACCCTTTCCGTTTGATGTCTGATCCTCAACCTACCAGGACTTTCTGCCCCTCGGTACACCCGACCTACTAGGACTTCACTGCTTAGCCGCAACTAGGACTTCTCTGCCTGGTGTTTGGTCCTCTTGATCAAGACACGGGAGCCCACACATCCTTTATTTAAGGCTTAACCCACATGGTTAGTCTAGATCATGAAGAGCGACCTGACTCTGATACCAATTGTTAGGACCAAAAGGAATTTATATATCTCCACAATTGTATGATATTGTCCACTTTGGGCCTAAGCCCTCATGGTTTTGCTCTTGGGCTCTCCCAAAAGGTCTCATCCAATAGAGATATCATTATTCGTTATAAGTCTATGATCTTTCCCATGTGTTTTAGATGTGGGACTATGTTTGCAACCTTGCAACCCCTAACAATAGTTACCAGTCAATTGACCTAGTTAAAAACTAAACTCACAGAATTATCAGTCGACTGCCCTCTGCATCTGTCGACTAATACCCTGATATCAGTCAATTTCTACATTTCTGACCCAATTTCAGAAATGCACCAGAAATTCCATAAATCTCCAAAAATTCTCAAATTTTATGGAGAAGTTTGTGGTACCCATGTCTATTTGGAAAAAAAATACATTTAAAAATATATATGTCTTAGGTCCCAAGATTGACACAAAATCCAAAACTATCTAAATGGTTCAATAGAACCTTGACCTAAAGTCTTAATTTTGGTTTCCTCTTGATGTGTTTGTTCATACCAAACCACAATGAATCTCTAGCATTGGTTTATACAACATTTACACAAAAAAATCTTTTTTCATGCAATATGACCCACAATATCATATTTTCATGCATGTGACTCAAACCCAATGTGACAAAACCTAAGGATTGAGACTCAAATCCATCTCCAAACTCTTTGGCACACTTCATGGTTCATCTAGACTTTCGGAAGAAATCTTCCAGAGATCCATTTACTATGGATCCCAATTTGACTCCTAGAGCTCCCCCTTGAGCTCTTAGCCTTAGCCACCTCCCTAGGTGACTCTTCTACAATCACTAGGCCACATCGGTATACCTTCGGTGATTCTTCACCTATAAATTTAACTTCATTAACCTTGGACACCTTGTCCTTGGTTAAATTCTTCTTTCTCTTAACTTTAATTGGCTTATCCTTGTTATTTTTGAATTTTTCATCCTTTGCATAGTTATATGATGTCCTAGCATATTTCCTTTCATTTGCCTTAGATGTACCCAATTTGACATTTTTGGATTTTTGACCACCCCAACACATGTCGTCCCCTAGGTCCAATAATGAACTTATCTAGGACTCTCACCATTTCCTCAAACCTTGCCTTCAAGACTTGATTTTTCAATTCTAAGGTTCTTACCCTAGTGTCAACATGTTAACCTTGGACATTTCTAGACATACTCATCTTCCTAGGCATACGTCTCCCTTTCTTGGGATTAATGCCTTGATCATTAACTATCTTCCTCCCATTAGGCATGATAGTTTGGGTTTTATTGGGTCTAGCCTTGGGTAATGATTTTCTAGGATTATCTACCTTGTTAACCCTATTTCTATTATTATACTTAAATCCATGATTATGCTTGGGTAAATAATCTACATTATTTTTCACAACCAAATAGGATTTTGAAATTGGATTAAATTTTAAATAAGGGATTACCTTCCCTTTTACCTTTGAAGCTCGCCCTTGACTTGAGCTCCTCTTCTTCTCCAATTTCTTCAAATACCCTAGCTTCATGAGCTCTCATTTCCTTGGGCATTTTGTGTTGTAGTGGCCTCGCTCGCCACACGTGAAGCAAATTATATGTTTCTTATCCTTAGCTCTATCCCTACAACCCATGTTAGTTTTTAAATGAACTTTGTCGGGTTTAGGGTTTACCTCCTTTATCTTCTTGAGTAAAGGATACCTACTCTTATAGTGTCCCTTTTCCCCACACTCAAAACACTTGATGTGAGATTTCCCACTCTTCTCGGTAATTGAGATTGAGAGTTAAGCTTCCAAGATCTTCTCCACCTTGGATTGCTCTTCTTCTTCCTCACTTGAGGATGTGGACGATTCTACTTCCTCCTCCTCTTTGGATGTTGAACTTGATTCTGATGGTCGTGGATTCGGGTCGCGCATGGGAAACCTCTCCATGCCCACGGATTAAACTTTTTTAATCCGAATGGAGACCTATTTCTCAAATGACCGTCTCATCATCGTGCCAACCGATTCGAGCGATCGCTTGAACAACCAAGTTATTCTAGCTATCAATCTCGTCCAATCGATTAGCCACGGAATAGACGATGAGTGGATCGTCGGTTTTTGTGTTTATCATCGGGGTCGAAAATTTATTAATTATCATAATTAATTAACAAATAATTAACAACATGATAATTAATTAAATAAGAAATAATGATAAGATAAAAGAGTCATAAGAGAAGGTTATACCTTTCGTTACCTCGCGATCTTCTACTGTATGACCCCCACCCTTCTTGGATGTCGTGTGGGCGACAATCCACCAAGAATCGGAATCGCCAAGGCCACCAACACCACCTTCTTCAACTCCACCGAAACCCTAGAGCTAGGGTTACCACCGACCAATCTTCTTCTTCTCCTCCCTTGCGCCGCTGGCCACTCCAAGAGCTCCAAGGTGCGCTGGCCACAAGGTAACTGAGAAGAAGATGGAGAGGAAGATGAAGAAGTAGAAGAAGAAGAAGAAAGAAGAGGTCTCTTCTTCTTCCAACACAAACCCGCCGGCCTCCTCTTCTTCCTCACCGCCGACGCCAACTTCTCCTGCCTTTGCCGCCGGCTATCCCTTCTTCTTCTTCTCAAGGTTGCACCGACCAAGAGAAGAGAAGTATTCTCTTCTTCCTTGCGCCACCAACCAAGAGAAGAGAAGGGAGAAGAAAGAAGAGAATGGATTTCTTCTTGCTTCTTGCCGCCGGCGCCCTAGGAGAGAGAAGGAGAGGGAGAGGAGAGAAAAGCCTAGGGTTATATGATTAATTGGATGCATTGGTCTCATGACTCCATGGGTATATATAGGGCTACAATAGGGACCATGATGAGGAGTTGGGTCTTGGCCACCTAATGGATCAAGGCCCGATCCATTAATGAAGATCCATTCCACTAATGGATCCTCATTGAACTACCTCACCAACCCCCATATTTAATATGGGCTCCACCTATTATGAGTACAAGTATCTCCCCGTGTTTAAGATATTGAATGTCCATTAATTAATTAAATTACTGACAATTTAATTAATTAACATCTAACTCCTTGAGTAGTACTACTCAACCTTATCATCATGTCGGACCAAGTCCACCTGCAGGATTTAACATGAAGAACCTTATGAGCTCCTCAAAGGGACATCATCAACCCGACTCACCAGAACACGGTTTCCTTCTATAATCAACGGCACACCATGTAAATAATATTATTTCCCAACTTACCATGTCTATCGATTTAACAGAATAAATCTCGCCCATTGGTAAATTAAATAAATAAATATTAAGTACATGTGCCCATTATTATATCGGGATTATGAGCATGTACTCCATAATAACTGAGGTTTGATTCAATTATAAAGTCTGTATAACTTGAATCACCTCTATGTCAGTCTTGCTCAATACACACAAAGTGCACTAGTGTAATTCTATGGTCAAGATAAACCAACACCAAATTACACTACAACTATCCTGATAGTTTGTCCAAATCCATCTCGGTTGTGAGCCTCTACTTATACTTTATAGGGGACTGATTACATGATCTTCTGTGCGACACCACACACCATGTTATCTACAATGTAAAGTATGAGACAATATTCACATACTAATATAAACATGCAAAAAGTGATCTTGTGAATCTCTTTCAAAATATAGATGTTCATACCAAAAAGCAAGGATTTTAGTATACATCTTAACAGATTCAACTTCCGATTGATCCTTCTCCTTCTCTTAGACCAATGAGCCCTTATCCTTGGACTCTTTCACTCCATGTCCTTGTGTAGAATTTTCGTGTGGAGCTATCACCTTTCTCTAAAGCTCATACGCATTCTTGCATAGGACACAATATAAGAAGGTAATAGATTTAACATAATTCTCGTTATCTTCTTATCCGACTCTGCTTCCTCCTTTTGATCCTTTGTCCAATACCGAGGTCGGAGGCATTCCCCTTTTTGTCCGTTGGAGCTTCGAATGGAACCTCTAATGCGGTCCAATGGTCCCAATCTATTTTGAACCATGTCTCCAACCGATTCCTACAATAATTAAAGTCGTCTCGATCATATAGAGGTGGGATCTGAGTATCCCATCCTAACGGACCTTCTAAATCCATCTTCCTCTAGCGCTTTTGCTCTCCTGGCGGTTAGTGTTGGTGATCGGTGCGCCGGCTAGAGGGGTGAATAGCCGATCACCTACTTCAACCGCGATTCTTCCTACACTTGTTAGTATGCAACGGAAAATAATACAAACTAAAACTAACAATGAAGAACACAAACCAATTTAACGTGGTTTGGAGATAAAGCTCCTACTCCACGGCTGTCCGTAAGCTGGACGATCTCGATCCGTCGGTGGATGACTCCCTAAAAAGCCTCCGGCTAGCTCATGTAACTCCTTGTGGGTAGAGAAATCTCGCCACAACCCGCGACACTCACCTAAGTACTCAAACTACTAATTGGCCTTTAACCAAAGCCAATTTCGTCAACCCTAGCCAACCAAACCGAACTCTCTTAAATAGAGCTCGTGGCTGAACTAGCTATTACCAGTCGATTGGTGCCAACACCAGTCGACTGGTTCCAACCGAATTTGAACATTACAACCTAATGTTCGAATTCTAGCCGACACCGGTCAACTATACAGAAGATTAGTCGACTGATCTTTCTGTGCCCTACACCAGTTGACTGCTCCAAGCAGCAGTCAACTGCCCAAACCCTAATCCTAGGAATTTAACCCCGAGTACAGTCACTCAGCACTCATCCTCGCCTGACCAACCTAGACCTAGCCTTCTAGCCTCCTCCATCAACCTTGCGTCCCTCAGATGTCTCTCCATCCTTTACGTCATGCCTTCTGGAGCTTCCTTCGGCCTCAGTCCTTGTTGTCGGGTCTACCTTTGCTAAGTCTCCACTTGGACTTTTCTTCTTCGTACCTGTATCCTGCATTCTCACAATGCAACATCAAATACAACAATAATCCTAATTTAAACCTTTGCTCAAACATCAAAACCCAAGGTACCTAGATTGCTCCAATAATCTCTCCCTTTTTAATGTTTAACAACCTGTTTAAATTAGGGAAACAACAACAAAGCATAAATCATAGAACCTAACCGTAGGCTCCCCCTTGAGTAAGTTTTCCTTGCAAAGGTACTTCTTCCCCTTTGCCAACAAATGCTCCACCTTTACCTAAGCTCCCCCTTGAGCTTGGATTTCTTACAAAGGTGTGTTGATTTCCCACTTAAACCCAACTCTTCTCCCCTTTTTCACACATTAAAAAAGAGCTCCTATAATATCCCAATTATTGGATTCTTTAACCTTAAAAGATCACAAACATTGTGTATTGATGACCCCCATAAGGTTATGCACAAGTCCAACATCATTAAGACACATTTTGACTTTGCTGAAAACAATTTCAGCCTGTATCAGTCGACTAGGACAGTTACCAATCGACTGACCTAGTCAAAAACCAACCTCATAGAATTATCAGTCGACTGCACTCTGCGTCAGTCGACTGATACCCTGATATCATCCCATTTCTGTATTTCTGACCCAATTTCATAAATGTACCAGAAATTTCACAAGTCTCCAAAAATTTTCAAATTTTATGGAGAGGTTTGTGGTACCCGTGTCTACTTGGAAAAAATATATTTAAAAATGTATACATCTCGGATCTCAAAATTGACACAAAACCCAAAACTATCTAAATGGTTCAATAGAACCTTGACCTAAAGTCCTAGTTTTGGCTTCCTCTTGATGTATTTGCCTATACCAAACCGCAATGTATCCCTAGCATTAGTTTATATGTCATCTACACATCAAAAACTAATTTTCATACAATATGACCCTAATGTCATATTTTCATGCATGAAGCATAAACCTAATGTGTCAAAACCTAAGGATTGAGACTCAAATCCGTCTCCAAACTTTTTGACACACTCTATAGTCTATCTAGACTTCTGGAAGAAATCCTCCTGAGATCCATTTACCATGGATCCCAATTTGACTCTTTGAGCTCCCCTTGAGCTATTAGCCTTAGCCACCTCCCTAGGCGACTCAACAAATACAAGACCACACCAGTGTTCCTTCGGTGATTCTTGGCCTACATTCTTAACTTTCTTAACCTTGGACACCTTGTCATTGGTTAGATTCTTCTTTTCCTTAACATTAAATGACTTAACCTTGCCATTTTTGGATTTTCCATCCTTTGCATAGTTATATGCTATCTTAGCATATTTCCTTCCATTTGCCTTGGATGTATCTAATTTGACATTTTTGGGTTTTTGAAAATCCAAACACATGTCAAGTCCCCTTGGTCCAATAATGAACCTATCTTGGACTCTCTCCATTTCCTCAAGTCTTACCTTCAAGACTTGATCTTTTAACTCTAGAGATCTAACCCTAGAGTCAACATGTCTACCTTGGACATTCTTAGACATACCCACCTTTCTAGACATATGTCTCCCCTTCTTGGGGTTAATGCCTTGCTCATTAACTACCTTCCTCACCTTATGCATGGTAGTTTTGGTCTTATTAGGTCTAGTCTTGGGTAATGATTTCCTAGGATTATCTACCTAGTTAACCCTATTGGGACCGGGTGCATGTTGACATGGATGCGGGTTCGTAATTTTAAAAGTAATTACGTGCAGCGGAAGGTTTAGCATAAATAATTTCTCAAATTATTTAACCACACATCTAAGCATGTAATTTTATCTTGTGTAGACATGATCATATATTTAAAATTTTGCAGAAACATAAACTAATTTACGTATTACCTCGCGTAACTCGAAGGAAGGGACGAGATCCAACCATAAGCGTCCCTTGGAAGCTCCGCCTCTATTCGCGTCCACGCCGAGTATCTTCGGGATGACTTCGCAAAGCCACGAGTTTCGTGTTCTCGAGAACTACTAGATTCTCCGAGAACGCGACAAGAAAAACCAAGAGAGAAGTTGGAAGACTAACCACAAAAGGATGGTCGGCTGGTGCTCTTTCTTGGGGCTGGTTGGCGCACGGCAAGAAAGGGAGAAGAGAAGGAGAGAAAGAGAGGGAGAGAGTCTATGCCTTCGTCTCTTCGATTATCACCCAAGCCTTGCCTTGGGTCCTTTATATAGTGGCCTCTCAACCATCAAGCCTCTCAAATATGGAATAACTTATTCCATCATGCCAAGTTTGATTTTATATCATGGTTAAAATCATATTTTAATTCATGATAAAAATCAATCAAGTCTCTTCTCTCTTATGGAATAAATTTCCTTATCATGGTAAATCAATCCATGATTGATTTTATAAAATAAACCAATCCATGGTTCATTTTAATTTCCATGAAAAATAAACCAAACCTTGGTTTAAAAATTTATATCATCCATAATTTTATAAAACAAACCACACTTGGTTTATTTTATAAATTGAACCAAAACTTGGTTCTCTCCCTTTGTTGTGGTCGGCCAAGCAAAGAGGATGGAGGCCCTCTTTGGCCAGCCCATCCAAGCCAAGCCCCAATGAATTGAACTTATTTAATTCATCTATTAAGTCTTCAAAAGACTTAGTCATTTTACGCTTCCGATGCGTCTCTGGAAAATTCAGATTCGACTTATCGTTTGGCTCAACCAAACTTAATCTCTCTTGATTGGAAAATCTAATTTTCAACTCATTTTAAATCCCTCGGATTACTCGTAGTGCGTGTGACTAAATAGGCTTTCGATTTATGTTGGCCGTCTATAATCAATTATAGAACGATCATGAGTGGTACCTAGTAGTACATCATGATCCCCAATTAATCGAAAGATCAACGGTTGACCTCAGAAACAATTCTGAAACCCTTCAGCAGCTATAATGAATCGTGTCCCATTCCCTTCACCATCTTATACCCACTTGGTTCAGGATATGGTCTATGTGTGTCAGTCCCCACTAGGCTGACTACGTCACACCTAGCCCAAGTAACGTTTTCTCATCCTACGGATTCTAATTACTCTCATGTATTTAAGAGATTCATACTCTGAACATGTCATGCTCTGGCCAGAGGCTTCGAGTAACAATCCGACGATAGGCCTCGGGTATACATCTCCTCGCAAGGAGTGGTGAATCCTTTGTAGGCTGTTCAAACATCTTCGGGCACTTCGGCTTATACCCAATCATCTTGGGTCCACACCTCCTTGGAGATGCTTGCTTAAGATGGCAAAGTATAAGTCTCCATGACCAAGATGACTTGAACACCGCAAGTCAAAGGAACATCGCACTTAAGTTGCAGTAAGAACTTCACTGACATATCTATATGTAGACTACCATATGAAGTTTTACAGCCAGTCACTCCAATGAACTAGTTCCCTTAACTAGCATTCATGTTTATCTCCGGACATCTCAATGTTACCAGCCAGTGAGAATCAGCTGATTAGAGAATAACCCATGCTAGTCTCAACAGAATTGATAGTGTCCGTATTTATCAATTCATCGACTAGGGACAATTTCAATACTTCACAATTGCACATGTAGAGATAATCACTAGTTGTGAATTCATCACAAATTCTCTTATGTTGTGAATTGTATTGCGGACATTCAGTAAATGAGTTTAAGATCTCAATCAAATACACAAACATGTATACTCAAATAGTGAATATTCATTTATTAAAATAAATGATTACAATCATAAGGCGATTGCCTTAGGACACTTCTCTCATATCACTAACAAACCCTATTCCTATCATTATACCTAAATCCATAATTATGCTTGGGTAAATAATCTACATTATTTTTAACAAGTATATAGGAATTTGAAATTGTATTAAATTTTAAATAAGGGATTACCTTCCCTTTTACCTTTGAAGCTCTCCCTAGACTTGAGCTTCTCTTCTTCTCCAATTTCTTAAATGCCCTAGCTTCTTGAGCTCTCCTTTCCTTGGGAATTTTGTGTGGTAGTGACCCCGCTTACCACACGTGAAGCAAATTATATGCTTATTATCCTTAGCTCCATCTCTATAACTCATGTTAGTTTTCAAATTAATTAAATTGAGTTTAGGGTTTACCTCCTTTTTACCTAATAGATACTTATCCTTGTAGTGTCCCTTTTGATTGCACCCAAAGTAAATTATATAATCTTTGGATTTTGCTTTGGTGGAGGTGGAGGCTTTTTCTTGCATTGGTATTGAGAATGGTCTCTCCTCCCCCTCAATCTTAGAAGTGGAGACTCCTTCTATTTCTTCCTCACTTGAGGATGTGGACGATTCCACTTCCTCCTCCTCTTCGGATGTTAAACTCGATCCAACTTCCGATTGACCCTTTTTCTTCTCTTGGACAAATGAGCCTTTATCCTTAGGCTCCTCCACTCCTTGCCCTTGTGTAGAATTTTCGTGTAGAGCTATCACCTTTGCCCATAGCTCATAAGCGTTCTTGTATTCACCTACACGGAACACAATGTAAGAAAGTAATAAATTTAACACAATTCTTGTTACCTCCTTATCCGACTCCGCTTCCTCCTTTTGATCCTTGGTTCAATACTGAGGTTGGTGGCGTTTTCCCTTCTTGTCCGTTGGAGCTTCGAATGGAACCTCCAAAGCGGTCCAATAGTCCCAATCCATTTGGAACCAAGTCTCCAATCGCTTCCTCCAATAATCGAAATCGTCTCGATCATATGAAGGTGGGATCCGAGTATCCCATCCTAGCGGACCTTCCGAATCTATCTTTCTCTAGCGCTTTTGCTCTCCCGGCGGTTAGTCCGTACAAGAGTGACCCCGGCTCTGATACCACTTGTTGGTGATTGGTGCGCCGGCTAGAGGGGGTGAATATTTGATCACCCACTTTAACCGCGGTTCTTCCTACACTTGTTAGTACACAACGGAATACAATACAAACTAAAACTAACAATGAAGAACACAAACCACTATAATGTGGTTCGGAGATAAAACTCCTACTCCATGGCTATCCGTAAGGTGGACGATCCTGATCCGTTGGTGGATGACTCCCCGAAAAGCCTTCGGCTAGCTTGTGTAACTCTTTGTGGGTGGAGAAACCTCGCCATAACCCGCAACACTCACCTGAGCACTCAGACTACTAATTGGTCTTTAACCAAAACCAATTTCGTTAACCCTCGCCAGCCAAACCGAGCTCCCTTAAATAGAGCTCGTGGCTGAACTAACCGTTACCAGTCGGTTGGTGCCAACACCAGTCAGTTGGTTCCAACCGAATCTGAACGTTACAACCCAACGTTCGAATTCCATCCTGCACTAATAGACTGCACAGAAGATCAGTCGACCAATCTTTCTGTGCTCTACACCAGTTGACTGCTCCAAGCAACAGTCAACTGCCCAAAGCCTAATCCTAGGATTTCAACCCCGAGTATAGTCACTCAGCACTTGTCCTCGCCCGACCAACCTAGACCTAGCCTTCTAGCCTCCTCTATCAGCCTTGCGTCCCTAGGATGCCTCTCCATCCTTCACGCCTTGGCTTCTGGAGCTTCCTTCGGTCTCGGTCCTTGTTGTCGGGTCTACCTTTGCCAAGTCTCCACTTGGACTTTTCTCCTTCATACCTGTATCTTACATTCTCACAATGCAATATCAAATATAACAATAATCCTAACTTAAACTTTTTCCCCAACATCAAAACCCAAGGTACCTAAGTTGCTCCAACAGTTAGTCCGTACAAGAGCGACTCCCGCTCTGACACCACTTATTGGGGATCGATGCATACGGTTAGAGGGGGTGAATAGCCGTTCACCCACTTCAATTGTGGTTTTCTTCCTACACTTGTTAGTGCACAATGGAATACAAAATAAAACTAAAACTAACAAGAAGCACAAACTGCTAACACAAAACCTTTAACGTGGTTCGGAGATAAAGCTCCTACTCCACGACTGTCCGTAAGGAGGACGATCCCGATCCGTTGGTGGATGACTCTCCGGAAAGCCTCCGGCTAGCTCGTGTAGCTCTTTGTGGGTGGAGAAACCTCGTCACAACCCACAACACTCACCTGAACACTTAGACTACTAATTGGTCTTTAACCAAAGCCAATTTCGTCAACCCTAGCCAGCCAAACCAAAGCCAATTTCGTTAACCCTAATCCTAGGATTTCAACCCCGAGTACAGTCACTCAGCACTCATCCTCGTCCGACCAACCTAGACCTAGCCTTTTAGCCTACTCTATCAGCCTTGCGTCCCTCAGATGCCTCTCCATCCTTCACGCCTTACCTTCTGGTGCTTCTTTCAACCTCAGTCATTGTTGTCAGGTCTTCCTTTGTTAAGATGCCACTTGGACTTTTCTCTTTCGTACCTATATCCTGTATTCTCATAATGCAACATCAAATACAATTATAAAATCTAACTTAAACCTTTGCCCAAATATCAAAACCCAAGGTATCTAGATTGCTTCAACATTAAAATGATAAACGAAGAATAAAAAAAATCACATATTGGGGTCGTTGGGCTTGATATGGATTCCATATCAGGCCCACGTTGGCCCTTAATATGCCCTGATATAATTCATATCAGACCCAATGGGTCCAATATTAGATTTTTTTTCTCGATTATTCGTTATTATATTTTAACACCGTTGAGAAGTCCAAATAAATAATGGATAGCATATTTGAAATCCTTGTATCCTCAGAAATCCACGAGAACTGAAATTTTTACAATCGGAGCTCTCTAGGTCAAATTAGTGGATTTTGGTCAAATCACACATTGGGGTCGTTGGGTCTGATATAAAATCATATCAGGCTCAATAGGCCCAATATTAGACTTTTTTTCGATTTTTCGTTATTATATTTTAACACCTCAGAGAAGTCCAAATAAACAATGGATAGCATATTTGAACTCCTTATAACTTCAGAAATCCACGGGAATTGATTTTTTTTGCAATCAGAGTTCTCTAGGTCAAATCAGTAGGTTTTGACCAAAATCCACTGATTAACCTAGAGAGCTCCAATTTCACAAATTTTAGTCCCCGTGAATTTTTAAGGTTACAAGGAGTTCAAATATGCTATCCATTGTTTATTTGGACTTCTCCAAGGTATTAAAATGTAATAACGATGAATCGAAAAAATTCTAATATTGGGCCCATTGGGCCTGATATGGTTTCGTATCAGGCCAACGTTGGGGTTGATATGGTTCCATATCAAGCCCAATGTGAGTTTGATATGATCTTTTTATTTTAATTTAATGAAAGAATATTTTAATTAATTTAAATATTAATATTCAAATCTAAATCTAAAAAGCATGCAGGTTTTAACTTATTTTAACTATTTGATGATAAAATTTTATTTTATTTTATTTTCTTTTTAATTCTTAAAATTTGTTTTCGAAAAAAAAACTCGAGTCAAAATTAAAAAATAGAGAACTTCAAGAACAACGCAAAAATAACATCGATGGATTGATCCGCCATTGGACGAAGCTAGTCGGAGATCTCTCGTAGCCCCAACTGGTCGACGTCCCAGTCGTCGTCGTCGTCGCTGTCGCAGTCGACGACAATCCTATCGAAGTCAAACAACTTTCATATCAGGCTCACGTTGGTCCTGATATGAAAAATATCAGGGGTAACGCGGGCCTGATATTTTTCATATCAGGGCCAACATGAGCTTGATATTTTTCCCATGTTATACATGCATCCATCTAAAAAAGAGAAGAAAGAGAAGAGGAAAGAGAAAGAAAATATATGAAAAAGAGAAGAGAAGATAAGAAAGAGAAGATAGGTTGCGTGAATAAGAGAAAGTTGAAAAGGAAAAAGTGATTGCATGCATATAAGTTAGATTTGACAGAAAGTTAAAATGGGAAGAGTACTGAAAAAAGTATGTTTTTTTGGTAAACATCAAAGAAACTTGTGTCTTTTGATTAATTCAAAAAATTACATGCGCCCTTTGGTAATATATTGTATTTCTAAATTACTTCATTCTAAATAATATCATTTTAATATTAAAATATTTTAAATCAAATATGTTTTATTTTAAAAAACGTGGTCTATTATTGATTTTTAAAAAATCATCTTAAAAAATTTCAATTTTGAAAAAATTATGACATATATACTTAAAAATATATAGGCCAAAGTGTAATTTTCTCATATTTTTTATATTGTAACGTAGCCCCAGCCGCGCGTGCCCTAATAGTCTCTGTTTTCTTCTGCTCGAGCTCTGCTGCTGATCTGAAACGCCGGCGGCGAACCAGCCCTTGTGCGAGGCCACGACTGGAGTTCTCATTGACGAGCAGGTTTCTTTGACTTCCTCACTGATATCTTGTTCCAGCGTGGTTCTCTGCTTGATTCACTCTAAGGATTCCGAATTTTTTGACTCCATTTTAAAGGGCGGGGTAGTGTCATCATTGAATTTGAAACCTCTCTTTGGCAATTCGGAATCTTAGGGTTTCCATTTAGTTACTTCTTTCATTTTTTTTTAATAACATGCATTATTTGATCAGTTCGAATAGCCCATCCTTTTACCTTATTTTTCTTTTCCACCAATGTGTTTCATTCATGTGATTGTTTATATGTTCTCCAAAACATGCTCGAATATATTTAGTGATATATTGTTATATGTCCAAGTATGTAAGTGTTTTACATTTTATTTGAATAATCTAGTACTTGTTGAAAAGGGGTAGTCATCTTGTTTCAGTCTTTCGAGATTATGCCTGCTGGATTTCATTTGAAGACAAGTGCCAGGAGCAAACTTAAGGCTTCCACTGAACAAGGGAAAGCAGATGGTAGGAAGAGAAAGAACGCAAGAGAGATACAAATATCCGAAGATGGACGTTTTGAGTCTGATGGTGTACCATATAGAGGGACAAGGAACAGGGAATTCAAAACCAGAGTAGTGAGTGATAACAAAAGGAAGAAGCTGATTAGGGAAGGAAATGCAAAATTCAGTAATTTTAGGGGAAGTTCTGAATTTCAGCCCCGTGGGAAGGCAAAGAACGATGCTGCTACTTGGAATAAGGAGCAGTCTAGTGAAGCAAGAATATATAGAAGAAAAAGTTATACTGATAAACGAAAAGGTATGTATGATGGTGATTCTGATGTACGTGAAGCATCTAATCCGAGACCTATTATGCGCAAAGGCGGGACTTTGAGAAATGGTGCTTTTCTTGGTAAAGAAGATGATCCAGGAGTCCGGACTAATGACTATCATGCTAAGGTTAGGCCCAAGCAAGACAGCTTTGAAAAATCTTCTAATAAATTTGGACCAAAGATGACGAAGCAATCCAGAGATGCATCTCGTGATGTTGGTACTGGAGATGGAATATCAGAAGATGACGCAAACAAGAAAAATAAATCAAGTCAACTTACAGAAACCAAACATGAAAGGTTTCAGACAAGAGTGCTTGATAAATCTGGAAAGAAGATCCGGGTCAACAGGAAGGCTTTGACTAATGCCACTGCTGGAACACATCTTCCAGTAAGAAAGAAAAAGAGAGGCATTAGAATTGATCCATATGACACTTCAAACAAGCGATTGGATGATGGTGTTACTAACAGTGGTCAGTATCTCTTGCTTTCACACTTCTTTCCAAATTCTCCATCGTAGGTTCCCTGTGATAGGATTCATAACTTTTGTTTCATTTTACTATTTTAATTCTGACATCTTCCTTTGACTGGACTCTATCACATTAGGAAGATCTTTATTAGTTATATTGGATGCCATGAACTTGTTAAATGTTGCAATATGAGTATTCCCGTATGCCCAGTTTAGTTAAATATTGCATACCGGCTGAAAAAAATGAATGCCAATGATCATCAGTGGCTCAAATAATTAAGCTCTTGTGTTGGGTTTTAATTTTTCCCCCTGTATTTTGCATACATGGCATGCAGAGAAGGTTAATGAGGAAAAGACTGAAATCTCAAAGAACGCTCAGTTTCGTGCAATACAGCCAAGCTCTTCAATCCTTTCATTTGTTGAAGATAATGTAAATTGATAAATCATTGAGCTCATTTCTTTCATGGTTTTTTATTGTACTTAATGCTTTGTCCTTGCTATTAGCTATTGGGACGCAGGCGAATGATCGAATTAAAAAATGCTGGTTATAATGCCAAGCTCTCTGCACCTTTGGATAATGTTCCCTTCTCAACAAGCACTGAAAGAGAAAGGATTGAGGAAAATGTATGACTTTTCTTTGGGAAAGACAATTATAAGTCTGTTTCTTTTTTTTTTTCAATTTCAAAAGTATAAATTAGAATTAGTATTAGTTGTCACCAAGAATAATTTTTTTCTCTTCATTTATATTGGGTTAGAATTAAACAATGTAAATACTGTTTCATGATGGTTTAATCTTAAGTTTTTTGATGTGTTTTTGTCTATAGGACCACTGTAAACATGTCCATATAGTTTTTTTTATATTCACTATTTCATTGAATACTGTCAAAATTTTTGACCAATTAATGGTGTTTTCCTTCATTCAGGCATTTAGGAATAAGCTGGAGTTTTTTGCTTCAGCAAGCGTTTCGTCCTCATTTCCACCTCCCATGATTCCAGAGATAGCTTTTGCAGGTATTCGACAGTGTTTTTTTGACGAGCTAGCTTGCTTGTGTTGCACAAGCAATTTTTTTTTTTTTATAAGAATCTGTATACCTCTATTTGACATATATACACTATTGCCAAATAGTAGTTAAATGTATGCCAAAAATGTTGGACAGCTATTAATAATCTAGACGACTCTTTATTCAACTTTACTGTTCAAATATTTTTGAGATTGTCCTGCATAATTTTAGAAGTTACACAGGATAACTAATTTGGTTTGGTTACTCATCTGCATTTTTCTAGAATATTTACCTTTGGATTAATGAATTGTCTGTTTGACAAGTTATTCTGATGAGTTACGAAAATTGTTGTTGGCTGATGTATCCATGGTTTAGATTAAAGCTTGTTTATTTAGTTATCTGTGTCTTTCTAGAACTTTCACATTTAGATTTGGAAGAGATAGGGAATTGGCTGCTTGATAAGATAATTTGGTCATTTTAGGTAGATCAAATGTCGGGAAGTCCTCACTCCTGAATGCTCTTACTAGACAATGGGGAGTAGCATGGACATCGGATAAGCCAGGCCTTACTCAGGTGTTCTTTGTTTAATTAGCCAGCATGCTGTGTGTATGGTAAATGAACAACAAGGTTCTAATTTATTCTTTCACAGACTATTAACTTTTTCAAGCTTGGCTCAAAGCTATGTTTAGTTGATTTGCCGGGATATGGGTTTGCATATGCAAAAGAAGAAGTAAAAGATGCATGGGAGGAACTTGTGAGTTTGCATTTGTATACTTCTTAACTTTGTACCTATATAATGTTTTTGATAAATTCCTTGGTATAATAGGATCATCTTTGTACAATTATTACATTATCTCTTTAACAAACACCGTTATTTAATATACTTTTTCTTACTGTTCTTTTTTTTCCCCAAATGAATCACAGAATCAGTCAAATTCTATTCTAGATGATAGAAATCTTTCATTGAGATTTTTTTTTTTTTGCAAAGTGTACATCAACTTATCAAAGCTCAGTAGCATAATTACCTTCAATAACATATGTCCTGACAATTTTCTGCCATGATTGTTAATTATCTTGTGATAGCCCGTGAACTGAAAATTCGAGTTCTGTTTTCTTAATTAGCTTGAATTATTTATGCTGAAATAAATAATGATTCTTGGACCTGGACGATCTCTACTATCTGGAGCCTTCAGATGCATTTGTAGTTCAGCATTGTTGAGGACAAATATCTTGAAGGTGTTCTCACTTCTCATCATGGGCTAAAATTTCCTACATGTTAAATGGCTGGAAAGTTGAATAAGGAATTCTAATCCAATATCTAAATATGTGACTCATAGATTGGACTGAAGAGTTCTTTTGATTGAGAAAATAAGATTGTCCAACAAATACCATCATCTTAAACTATGCCCTAGTGAATTATGGACCATTCATATGCATGTTGCAAAAAACAGATTCCTTTTTGGGACCCATCTTGCACACTTGACTGCACTTATACTCTATGATTAATGGCCTATTGTTGCTTAAACAGCCTATTGTGTTGTTCTTATGCTGATTTATTGCAACTAAAATTTNCCAATGCATAACATATGTTGTATTTGGCTCCATGATCATACTTGGACATTCCAATCAAGGAAACCTGATTGGAAACTTGAATTTGGCACAATCTTGGTTAAAACTTGTTTGAATGATTGTTGATTGAGTTTGACTCCACTTGGATGGAGCAAAGTGTTTGTTCAAACCATAAGGACCTTTGATCCTTGTTTAGGGATCAATTTTAGTCAAGGAATCACTTCCAAGTTTGATATCGTTCATAAGATTCCTTCAAAAACGTGTGAAAGTCTGAAACTGAAAGTTTCAGATCGTATCAGGGAATTTCAGGAACCCTGATCGGTCACTGGACCGATCAGGCATAGGGCTGATCAGTCCCCGGACCGATCTGGCTCCCTCCTGCGTTGATCGGTCCACAGACCGATCAGAGGGGTCGACAGAGACTTAGCGGAATCCTGATCAAACACTCTGTGCTTGCCTGGATCGGTCCCTAGACCGATTTGGCACCCTGTGGTGATCGGTCCACAGACCGATCAGGAGAGCTTCCCGAATATCATCCGACCCTACCGTTCGCTTCCTGATCGATCAGCCGATCGATCAGGATCCTTCCTGATCAGTCACCCGACCGATCAGGACCAGGCCAGTCCGATCAGGCAAGAGCCTGATCGGTCTGGACGTTTTTAGATCGAACGGTGATCCATTCAATCGCATTAATGTCTGGTTCGTGGACCGATCCACCAACCAAATAACTTCACGAAAAACCTCTCATTGCCGAACCCTAGCGCTGAACCTCACTACCTTGCGTCTCTTCACTTCGTGCGAGAGCCTTCCTCATCTCCTTCTTCCTCTTGCGAGTGCGCGCGTACGGTTCTGAGAGGGTTCCTACGAGCTCTTTCTTCTTCCTGCGAGTTTCTCTCTCGCTGAAGGGCTTTGCGATCATCTCTTGCGCCGAGAGCTTCTCCTGCGCAAGCCTTTTCCCTTCCAGACTTCAAGAACTTCACCAATGGCACCAAAGTGAGTTTTTGGCTTAGTTTTTCTTGCAAATCGGTTCATAGTATATGTATTTGCGCTAATCATGGTCTTTATTTTGATTTTCTTGTTGTGCCGTGACCTCTTGTTTTGGTCGTGACCCATCTGTGCCATATCTTACCGTTGATCAATTCTACCTTATGCTTAAATTGTGTTCTTATGATCATGTCTACCTTGTGTCCCTGATTAAACTGTGTTCTTTTCATCATTGTGTCTTGATCACACTCTCTAATTGGGTCTTTGATTACAACTTATATTTTGATCAAACCTTAACTTATATCATGATTCGATTCACTTCTCTTGATCAAATCCGCTGTCATGACCTATTCCAATCTTTAGAAAATCTTCTAAGGGAAAGGAACCCGCAGAGGGCAGCGCGAAGGGGAAAGCCCCTTCCTCATCTACGCCCTCCAGAAGGCCTCAGCCTTCCTCGAGCTCTCGCTTCCCAAATGCCGCCTGTGAGCAGGCTTTCCAATCAAGGACCTTTAAATTGTTATCCTACCGATCAATAGATGTTCCTTTCCTGACTGAGTATTGTCCGTCGGTCATGGAGATAGTCACTTTTTACAACCTTGGCTTTCTCCTCTCTCTGGAGAGAACTATCAATTATGACCTCGTCTCTAAATTTTACAACAATCTTCAGCAGGGACCTCAGGGGGGCTTCGAGTTCACTACTCGAGTCGCCAAGAGGAACCTTGATTTCTCTTACGAAATTCTAGCAGAGTATCTGGGTGGTCGATGTTCACCCAACCTGTATTTGATCTATCCCGAGCTTCCTGATCCCGTGCTGGCCCCTTTTGCAGATGTTACCCCCGACTCTATCTATCAGCATTTCTTTGGCCATCCCCGCCCAGCCGGTCTCGATGAGTTGGGTCCTGATTTTCCTACCTTTGCAGCACTTTGTCTCTCTCCCACTGATTACATCTTGTTCAAGATTATCACAAATTGTATCCTTCCAATCACTTCCAAGCCTTTGACCGAGATCTGTCCCTATCATTGCCTGATGCTCTACGGCATGCACTGCCGCATGAACTTCGATATCATGGAGAGCATCTTTCAGTCCATTTTATCTTATCGAGAGCCGAGTCGCCGCACAGTCTATATGCCATTTGGTCATCTCATCACCGATTGGCTTATGTCAGTAGGTGTTGATGTCACCAAGGGCAGGACCGTGCCCATGGTCCGACAGGATTGCAGACTTGGTCGGCGGGCATTTATCAAGTCCGGCATCATCATCCGGGATCGCGATGGGGCTTTGGTTTGGAAGGATGGGAGAGGACTCGGTGAGCAACCTGGGGGAGGACCACATTTTCAGGCATCAGCCGCTGTTGCTGCACCTCAGGAGGCTCCCGCCGCTACTGCTGCTGATGAGTACGACTATGAGCCGGACCCGGATCTACGATGGCAGATTTCCAAGCTGGATCAGACGATCCAGTATGATCTTCATCTGCGAGAGCTTCATCGGGAGGAGATCCGTTCGGGTTTCCGATCATTTGACCGCAGACTGACCACGGTGGAGTCTGATGTCACTAGGATCCGTACACTGCAGCAGACATGGTACGATGAGTGGCAGCGCCACACATTTCCGGGGGATGCGCCTTCCGGTAGTGCTGCACCTGGGTCCGTGGATGCTGATGATACGCTGGATGATCTGATGCAGGCTGACCCCCCCCCCCCCCCGCTAATGACTGATATATTATGTGGTTGTGTGTGATTTGTCTGTCTGATCTTTTGGATTGTATGACTCTCAGGCTGTATGCCTAGTGACTTGACTTCTCTGGCCTTGTGCCATACTTGTTTGACTTCGATGCATTGATATGCATCTGTTTGGTTGGTTGGTTTGATACACTGATATTTTGCTAAATGATGATCTTGCTACATGATGCATCTGATATCTTGCATGTATTTTTGCCTTATCATGTTTCGGATGGTGGCTTATATGTGTTCACATGAGTACTATCTATCTATATGCCTCATTCTATATGATTATGTTCATGCTTATGATGTCATGCTCATATGATACATATGCTTGTTTTGCCATGCCCTACTCTTGTCATATGTGTTCATATGTTTTTCAAAATTCAAATCGTATCTTTGTTGATTTGGGATACCCCTAGGGTTTAGGGGGAGTATGGTTAAACTTAACAGCCCATCTAGACCCTTTTCGGTGTTCGACAAAGGGGGAGAGTGTTGGTTGGTTAAGTTTAGGATGATTATATTGTAGGGGGAGGATCTTGATTCCCCTATGATTCTGAAAGTTGAGAAATTGATTGAGAATCCCTAAACTTAAAATCGGATTGTCAAACAACAAAAAGGGGGAGATTGTTGATGCAGTCTGACCCTGATTGTTGTTTTGGTGTTGACATCGATTTTAGTTTAGGTTAATGATTATTATGATTATGGTTAAGTCCTGATCGGGGATTAGGCATGTTATGAAAAATCCTAGCTTGGAGGGCTAGGTGTTGGAAAATCCTAACCTGGAGGGTTGGGTGAAAAATCCTAGCTTGGAGGGCTAGGTGAAAAGTCCTAACTTGGAGGGTTAGGTGAAAAGTCCCAACTTGGAGAGTTAGGTGAAAAAGTCCTTACTTGGAGGGTCAGGTCCTAGCTTGGAGGGCTAGGTGTGGAAAGTTCTAAATCGGAAGGTTGGGTGAAAAGTCCTAGCTTGGAGGGCTAGGTGAAAAGTCCTAACTTGGAGGGTTAGGTGAAAAGTCCCAATTGGAGGGTTAGTGGAAAAACCCTGGCTTGGAGGGTCAGGTCCTAGCTTGGAGGGCTAGGTTGGAGCCCCTGGATCGATCTGGTGACCGATTAGGGAGTTGGCACGGTGCTCCTTCGTGGATCGGTCTGGTGACCGATCCAGCGATGACTGATCGGTCTGGTGACCGATCAGGGAGTATGCGTTTCACCCACTGCTTGGCTCCTGATCGGTCTGGTGACCGATCAGGGAGAACACAGTGAGGTTGAGTTCCTTTGCTGATCTGCTCCTGATCAGTCTGGTGACCGATCAGGATCATTGTGCAGATCGTTCTGGAGAACGATCTAGCGTCGCGAGTTCCTCACTATGATCGATCAGGATGGAGCCTGATCTGTTTGGTCCTGATCGGTCTGGTGACCGATCAGAAGGATCCCTGATCGGTCCGGTGACCGATCAGGAGGTTTGGACTGCGAAGCTCAGAAATCGCCCAGAAAGGGATAGATCGGTCTGGTGATCGATCCATAACCTGGGATCGATCTGGTGATCGATCCAGGAGAATCCCAAAGAAATCGCGATTTCTGATTGAGCGTTGGGGACCGATCAGGATAAAGCCTGATCGGTCTGGTGACCGATCATGAGGCTCTCTGATCGGTCCGGTGACCGATCACTTTAATTCAAAATGCACTGTCAGACGCTCTGAATGCGTCTGAACGTATCCAATTCTCTACGCTTAACATCTGATACACGATTTTCTGCTTGATATGCTGTGCTAACACTCTGATTAAGCTGCAGGTGATAGGGAAAGATTCAATCACTCAAGGAGAGTCAATGGAGGCATTTCCTTGGAGCAGGTTTGTCTATTTTTCCATCTCAGGTTGCAACGGGCGCTGGTGCTAGCTGGAGCTGCTGTCTGGGGCTAGTCTGAGGGAAGCTCAGGAGGTCCAGAAGGGCTCAGTGGTGGCTGGTGGTTGTAGGAGAGCAGCTGGAGGCTGCTGTGGGATGGTGACCTGGAGCTGTGTGGAAAAGACTTAAGCGCTGGTTGTGAGAAGTCTTCAACAATTCTGCTAATCAGTGCTGCTGAAATGTTTTGGCTTGCTGCGTGCTTGTGTTCTTGCTGTTCCATCATTCCTTGAGCAAGCCATTGAGATTTGAGAAGCAACCAACCCTTGCTTGAGCAATTGGAGGAAGGAACAAGAAGCTTCGAGTCCAACAGTGAGAAGACACGGGGAAAGAGTTCTTGCGTGAGATCGTCGCTGGGTGGAGCTTAGAGGGAGCTTGCTGTGTTCTTGTCTTTGTTAAGTGCTAAGTAAGATCTTCCTTGTGTTTCATTGTGCTTAAAACTATATCCTTGTTTGAAACGCTGTGGAGAGGTTACTCCACCGAGAAGGAGGTTGCTTTCTATCCGGTGAACACCGGGGCTTGATCTGCCGACGATCAAGGGATCGCCCACCTTAAGGGCACGCCAAGGAATAGGGCCAAGTTATCCCCGAACCTTGTAAATCCTCCTTGTTAGCGATCTTGTTAGTTGTTCTAGGGTGTTTTGTTTTCTGCATTTCTGCATTACTCTGTTTATTGTGCTTCCGCTGTGCTACTAACGCTTGAAGTGCAGAATTTTGTTAAGTGCTAAAAGTCCAAGTGTTTGGCTATATTCACCCCTCCCCTCTCTAGCCATCCGGTTTCCAACAATATCAAGAGTGATGCTAACAACATGACAAAGGTACTTAAGATGCAGAAAATGATAAACATGTCAAAGAAACTAATTCATTTAACATTCTTAATAATGCGTCCTCATAATACAAGTTCCCAAGGTTCAATTCTTTTCATTCCAAGTTCCACCATCACACACTCCACATCATCCCTGCCGCTTCCGCTACTCTATTTTTCCTTTGCCCTTATCTGCAGTATAAGGAAAAATGAAACTATAAGCATAAAGCTTAGTAAGTACCATCCTACTCACAAAACAATGCATATTTCGAAAATCATGCTTTTGAAAACACATGTAAGAAAACATATCATGCTTGTCATTTATTCTTATTGAAACATATAATCTAAACAGATATCATGACATACTCATCATACTAAGTACATGGACTAAATCATATTCTAATAACTAAATTCACATGGTATTCAGAGAATCTAACTGAACTAAGCATGATTTTAAAACTGTTTTCACTTAAAGCTATTATTGAACTTTTAAAACTTATACATATAGTAAGTGAAAATACTAATCGTGCTGCTGTGGGCCCGACAATGTGCTGCTAATGCACGCATCCCTAAATAGATCTGAGGTAGTTAATCCCGAACCCATTTGGGTACTACTAGGCGATCTAGGGGCCTAGGGGCGATCTAGGAGCCCACCCATGGACGAACTAGAGTCCAAGCACATGCCATAAAAAGTAAAATACTTTCATAAATATTCTTTCCTTTAACCTTGCATCTACTAGGCGATCTAGAGCCTAGGGGCGATCTAGGAGCCCACCCAATGGACAAACTAGGGTCCATAAACATTAAGCAATGGTAGCTAATTTCATAAATATGCTAAAACTCATATTAGAGCTTCTTAACATTTACTCGAGCACCTTGCGTGCCTAAAACTCCCCTTTTCTTTTAAGGACACTCCCTAAGCACTCGACGGTGCGTCTAAACCCCAAACTAAAGGGGGAAGCACGTCCAGCCCATCTAGTGGTGCCCTTAAAGTCTATAGAGGGAGTTAATCTACACATATGAGCATAAACTTGCAAATAGATAAAACTAAGACGATTATGCATACGAACGAAGCTACTTATACTGCAGGTGAGGGGTACTTACATCCTGCACTTGTTCTTACAACTCTAAGCGTAGGGTTTAGGGAGAGGGAAGATCCTTGGAGTCTTAGAGAGCTCTAACGAAGAACTACTCCTTGAGAAGATCCCCTAGTGTGTCCTCCTTCTTGAATCCGCCCAACACAAGACCCTTGGACCTCCTCCTTGGTTTGCCATGAGTGAGGGAGGAAGAGAGACTCGGGAGAGGGAGAGGAAGGGTCGCACGAGAGAGAGGGGTCGGCGGTGAGAAGGTGAGGAAAAGAATAAATCTAAAAACCCTTAAGTTTCCCTTTTATACTTATGGGAAAATTTAACTAACTTCACCTTATTTATCTTTCCCTCTATTCTATTTCAATGTAAATAATCCATCCCACTTAGTAAGCCTATGCCCCTCTTATGTTAAAGGTCTGAGGGTCATATCCCACTTAAGGCTTTTTACTGCGCATTCTATTTTTATTCATTTTTGCCTTATTTGTCCATGGAAAAATTCTATACAAATATCCATAAATTCGTAATAAATTCTAGGTTATTTCTAAAATTAGTTTTGAGAATTTTCGGGCATTACGGCAGGAAAAGTCCTAGGTACACTAGGTACGAAGTCCTGATTCTAGGAATTGGGCAATAAGTCCTGGCCAAGGGTTGGACACCTAAGTCCTGACATAGGGTTGGGCAATAAGTCCTGGTCGCGGATTGGCCACGAAGTCCTGGATCGAGAAATTGGTCAATAAGTCCTGGCCGAGAGTTGGGCACCGAAGACCTGACCGAGGGTTGGACAATAGGTCATGGTCGCGGACTGGGCACGAAGACCTGATCCGGAGGATTGGGCAAAAGTTCAACCAGAGGAGCCGGTTGGCAAAAAGGTAAACTCTCCTGAGATGAATAGGTGAGGACGTGTTCCCCGTAGGATGGAACACTAGGCGTCGGTTCAACCTAGGGTTCCATTTCGGAAGCCCAAAGTCAGAACCAAGATAGCTTAGGCTGTTAATTGTGCTTAACTTATATATTATTTGTTTATTATTTCTGTTTTGGAACTAATCCTGGTTGTAGGAATAAAGATTGAAGGTTTCTGCTCCCAGGCGCCTGAATGGAGTCAGGCGCCCAAGAAGGGCTATTTCCAAGCAGTCTCGAAGCAAGCCTCCACATCAGCAAATGAGGTGCCTGTGTTGATACAAGCGCCCTAGTCAACTCAGGCACCCCAGTTGAAGGGATAAGCGTTGGCCAAGTCTGCGGATGAGGATTTGCGTAGAATAGGCCACGTGTCAGGCGCCCCCTTCAACACAGGCGCCCAAGCATGCAGTATAAATAGGGGTTCACCCCCTTACTTGCAGACCAATTGCTTCCAACGAATTCTTTCAAGCGCTCTGCTCTAAATGCTCCATGCTCAAGTCTCGAGTGCCAACGACGACCCGCGGCTCCGATCTATGAATCTTCTCCGATCGTCAGTATAATTGTCAATTAAGTGCTGTAATTAATTTCTGAATTCGAACTTCATTTTGTACTACTTTTTCAGAATATAGAATTGCCCATCGTAAACGGTCAAGGACCGTGGGCCTTAGAGTAGGAGCTGATCTAGACTCCGAACCTTGTAAAAATCAAAGTGTTAGCATTGATTTGAATTTTTCTACTGCGTAATTGCTCTATTTAATCCGAAAAGATTTTATCGATATTCACCCCCTCTCCTCTATCGATTCTAAATGATCCCACAAGTGGTATCAAAGCGGGTGGCTCAAATCTGGTGCAACCACCGATTGAGAGTTTTTTTTTCAGATTTTTCGTTGTTTTTAATAATTTTTTTCGTAATTTTATTCGTTCATCGAGGTTGGTGCAACACCACTCAATTTGTTTAATTATTATTTTTGCTACCGCACTACTAATCCAAGACATAGTCTTGGGACAAGATTTTTTTTGTAATTTTTCAGTTTAAATTCTATGGACAATCAAGAGTAGAACAGTGCTCGCCCACCGCTTTTCTCTGGCGAGAATTTCAGTTTTTGGAGAAATCAAATGGAATCTCATCTGAAGGCCCATATGGACATATGGATGATAATCTAGACGGGATACACTTTTCCTGCAGAAGATGGATTATCAGTCGCATGGGACAAACTGGATGAACCAACGCTCAACAAGATTGAGACAGATGCAAGGGTGACTGCAATCCTACAATGTGGCCTAACCAAAGAACAACTCAAACTAGTCAGACCATTCAGATGTGCTAGAGAAATTTGTGAGAAGCTGATCAACCTACATCAAGAGAACTCAGACATCAAGCTCTTAAAAGGGGTTCTATCCAGATCATTGGAAGAATCAGATGAAGAAGAAGATCAGGTAAGCTATCTCGCACTCTCGACTCAAGCGCAAGTAGCTGAGACATAATCAGTACCCAACTTCGAACTAGAATCAAAAAATGAGTTTGCTGAAACTGAATCTTTACCTAATTTTGATTTTTCTTCTAAATTAACATTACATGAGCAAACTAATACTACAATGGTCGAGAAAAGTATAGCTTGTATCGCAGGAGAAACTCCAAGAGAATCAGAGAAGAAGAAGCAACAATTAATATCCGAGTCCGACTCAGATTCGGAATCTGACGACAATGAAGTAAAAATGGTCCGGTTGGCTCGTGACTACTACAAGGTGCTGAAGAACCAAACGAGAAAAAGGAAGATGGTAAAAATCAAGGAGGAGATTCCCAACGAGGAATCAAAAGGTAACATTGTAAATTCAAAATTTAAAGGTCACATAATATGTTATAGATGCAGGGAGAGAGGACACTACCATAACCAGTGTCCTACTCGCAAGAGTCGATCTTCACCACCTACGACAAAGGAACAAGTTTTAGGAGCATGAAAGGACAAGAGTCATATTCAATGCTTCAAGTGCCAGAAGTTCGGGCATTTCACAAGTAAATGCATAAAAGGAACCCCCAAAGATACTGGACAAACAACCGAGAAAGGTAAATTTACCTTATATGAAAATCCAGTGTTTACCTTAAATATTAATATCCTGCCCAAACACACTTGGTCAAATTTCAAATAGCTTAATTGAATCATGTAGATTAATTAAGACAAATTTTAGAAAATTAAAACAAGAAAATGAGACTCTGAAAAGTAATGTTGATATGCTAGAGAATCTAATTCACAATCTTGCTGACTTTGAAAATCCGTAGTTTTACTCCAATTATGACTTTACTTAGATTAGTTTCTTGAATAATTGATTGTTGCTTGTTTATTTTATTTTTGCAATTTTATTATGCTTAGACTTAGGAATGGTTAGTTAAGGACAAAAGATTTATCTGAAACTTGAATAACATAGTATTAGGTGGAGGTGAGATGATAGTACGTTAGGGAAGCCCTTTTAAAAAGGTCAAGTGGTAAGATGTACCCTACTTAGTCTGTTTAGTCTGGTGGAACTAGCCGAAGCTACCGAACCAAATCCTAAACTAGTTAGACCAAAATTTCTCAAGAAGTAATTTGAAAATGAACTTTCGGTAAAAGGCTTTGTCAAGGAAAGAGTTGTTGTTCCAATAAGGCTACTGCCAAAGAAGACCTCTGTGTCTCGTCAAGACCTGGAAGCCAATTATCGAAACTCATTTTTAAATTACTATTTGATAAATTTGAATCTAACACAAGTTTTAATTGAATCTTAGATTTAACATTAATCAAAAGACAATAATAATACATCTCACAAAACAGATAAGGAAACCTGTTTTGTCACTTAGAATTGGGTGAGATGTTTGGGACCTAATAATTTAGTTCAACCCAACACTACAACATTTTTCAAAATTCAACACTTTTTAAAAAATTAATCCAACATTATTTCCAAAATTAATTCAACATATTTTTAATCATTTTTCAAAATTAGTTCAAAATTATTCAAAATTAATTCTAATTGTACATTTAACATTTTCAAATTTTACTTAAAATTTTCAAAATTAAAAATTTCACTTAATATTTCACAAATTCAAAATTTCACCAAGCATCTTCAAAAATGAAATGCACTTAAATTGAAACTTGGTGAAACACAAATTCTCAAAATCCAATGTTTTTTTTCAAAAATTAATCTCTTCAAAAGTTAACTGTGTCAAATTTGAAAAATCTTAAAAATTAACCCATTGTTGTTAATCAAATGAAGTTTTGATCATAATTACAATGGAACCTAGGGCCTGGTACGATAGATTATCGACCTATTTGATTTCTAAGAAATTTAACTAAGGCCAAATTGACTCAACATTATTTATTAAAACATTAGAAAAAGACATATTTATAGCTCAAATATATGTAGATGATATAATATTTGGGTCAACAAATTCCAACTTCTTAAAAGAATTTGTTAAAATTATGGAGAGTGAGTTTGAAATGAGTTTGGTAGGTGAGCTAAACTTTTTCTTAGGTCTCCAAATAAAACATACCAGGGATGACAACTATGTTCATCAATCCAAATATGCAAAAGAGTTAATTAAGAAATTCAAAATGGAAAACTCTAAAAGCATAAGTATTCCCATGGCCACAAATGTCAAAATAGATAATGACCCTGAAGGTAAACCAGTTGACCTAAAACTATACAGAAGTATGATTGGTAGCTTATTGTACTTAACTGCTAGTAGAGCTGACATTTTGTTCGCTGTAGGAATGTGCGCTAGAAACCAAACCTATGCTAAGGAATCTCACCTAGCAACACTAAAAAGAATCCTAAAGTACATTAAGGGTACCCTAAATGTAGGTATTTGGTATCCTAGGACTTCCAATTTTGAATTATCAAGATACTTTGATTCTGACTATGTCGGTTGCAAACTAGATAGAAAGAGTACAAGTGAAAGTTGTCAATTATTAGGACACAGTCTAGTCAACTGGTGCAGTAGAAAGCAACCTGCATAACCTTATCCACAACTGAAGCAAAATATGTTGCCCTAAGAGAGTGTGTAGCATAACTTTTATGGATGATGCACACTCTTAAGGATTTCCAGCTAGACTATGCTCAAACCAAAGTGTTCATTGACAACATAAGCTCAATAAATCTTACTAAAAATCGAATTCATCACTCCCGAACCAAATACATTGAAGTAAAACATCATTTTATTAGGGATCACGTAGCCAGGGGCGAAATTGTACTTATGCATATGGACTCAAAATCTAATTTAGCCGACATCTTTACCAAACTCTTACCTAAGTCTGAGTTTAGCTTACTAAGAAGGCAGTTAGGGTTGTGCTCAGTAGAATAGGACTGCTTTAATTTTTTCTAAAAATCTTTTATATTTGCAATTTTTAAAAAAAAATCATTTCTTTTATTAAGTCTTGAAATTTTAAAATTATTTTTCGATTTAGATTTTTTAAAAATTTACCCCTTCAAAACTAGGGTTTTTCTACGCAAATGGACTTAGCCTAGGCTTTAACCGTAGAATTGCATGCACCTATAGATCTAGAAGCCAACATCTCACAAGTACCTTAGGACACTTTGATTGATAACCTAGACTGGGTTGAGATGCTTAGGTCTATGCCTTGACTCAAGATGCTTTAAGTCAATGCATCTAGAGCAGTTGGGGCGATAAATACAATTGAATAGCAATCAAGCTAAGTGTTCAAGCTTAGAAAATCTAACTTAATCAGATTACTTAACTTGACTAAACCTAGTGAAAGCTGTTGTTGTATAATAGTTAGTAAGTAGCTAACTGGGTTAGACAGGACCCGAACAAGTTTAGTTAAATTGGTTTGATCCTTTTGTTGCTTGGGTTCACTAGGTTGGTTCAATACGTATTTAAAATTGGTCTAACTGGCTCTGATTCGAAATTGATTTACAATTGATTTTCTATCAATTTTTTTTTAATATATGGCAAAGGGGGAGAGAGAAAGAAGAGAGTAAATTTTTTTTCTTTTTTTCAAAAAGTAAAGTTAAAGTTAAATTTTCAAGTGCTGCATTAAATTTTCAAGTTAAATTTGAGTGCATTAAGCTGCATTAAATTTTCAAGTTAAATTTGAGTGCATTAAAGTTTCAAGTGCAGGTTTTTTTTTCAAAAATGTTTTAGTACACAAAATTTTTCTGAACAAAATTTTTCTATATAAAATATTTTTTTTGAGTGAACAAATTTTTTACTAAGTAAAATATTTTTCAAGTGCACAAATTTTTTCTAAGTAAAATATTTTTCTAAGTACACAAAAATTGTTTAAATGAAAATCTTATTCTAAGTGAAAAACTTTTCTAAAGTAAAATTTTTCTAAGTGCAAATGTTTTGGCAAAAAGGTTTTTTTAATGTTTTAAATGGAAAATCTTTGTTAGTATGCAAATGCTTTGCAAAACACTTAGTCAAAATTTAAACACTTAGACTTTTTAAAAAACTACATATCATTAAAAGCTTCAGGGGGAGAATTTCTATTTCAGGCGGAGCTTAGTAAATATTTTATATTTTTAAAAAGTGATTTTCTTAGAATAAACATGCTTGTTATATATGCTTTAAATGATTTAAACTTAACTTTTTGAACCTGGTTGCAATAAATCAAAAAGGGGAAGATTGTTGGTGCCGAAAGCACCATGATCGAACTTGTATTTTGATAATGGCAAAGAGTTCATAAGTTAAGGTTTTATTGTGATCTAATGAAGTTATTCAAGTGTGCAGGAAAAGTCCTAGGTACACTAAGCACGAAATCCTTATTCTAGGAATTGGGCAATAAGTCCTGGCCGAGGGCTGGGCACCTAAGTCCTGACATAGGGTTGGGCAATAAGTCCTGGTCGCGGACTGGGCACGAAGTTTTGATTCAAGGAATTGGGTAATAAGTCCTGGTAGACCTGACCGAGGGTTGGGCAATAAGTCCTGGTCGCGGACTGGGCACGAAGACCTGATCCGGAGGATTGGGTAAAAGTCCAACCAGAGGAGCCGGTTGACAAAAAGGTAAACTCTCCTGAGTGGAGTAGGTGAGGACGCATTCCCCATAGGAGGGAACACTAGGCGTCGGTTCGACCTAGGGTTCCATTTCGGAAGTCCAAAGTCAGAACCAAGACAGCTCAGGCTGTTGATTGTGCTTAACTTATATATTATTTGTTTATTATTTGTGTTTTGGAACTAACCCTGGTTGTAGGAACAAAGGTTGAAGGTTTTTGCTCCAAGGCGCCTGATCATACAGGCGCCTGTATGGTGACAAGCGCCCAAGAAGGGTTATTTCCAAGCAGTCTTGAAGTAAGCCTCCACATCAGCAAATGAGGCGCCTATGTTGATACAGGCGCCCAGTCAGTTCAGGCACCCCAGTTGAAGGGATAAGCACTGGCCAAGTCTGCGGATGAGGATTCTCGCAGAACAGGCCACGTGTCAGGCGCCCCTTCAGCACAGGCGCCCAAGTATGCAGTATAAATAGGGATTCACCCCCTTGCTTCCAGACACAATTGCTTCCAATGAATTCTTTCGAGCGCTCTGCTCCAAACGCTCCATGCTCAAGTCTCAAACGCCAACGACGACCCACGGCTCCGATCTACGAATCTTCTCCGGCCGTTGGTATAATTGTTAATTAAGTGCTGTAATTAATTTCTAAATTCTAACTTCATTTTGTACTACTTTTTCGGAATATAGAATTGCCCATCGTGAACGGTCAATGACTGTGGGCCTTGGAGTAGGAGCCAATCTAGACTCCGAACCAAGTAAAAATCAAAGTGTTAGCATTGATTTGAATTTTTCTGCTGTGTAATTGCTCTTTTTAATCCAAAATGATTTTATTGATATTCACCCCCTCCTCTATCAATTCTAAACGATCCCACAAATGCTATATGATCATATGTAGCTTGGCCCAGACAATTGATGCACACACAAGATAAGGAGGTAAATGCTATAATATCCTTAAATTTAACTGCATAAGTGTTTAACAAGTGTATCTTGCTATTTACTAGAAGCTGAAGGGGATAAAAGCTAATCATATTAAAAAGAAGCTTCGTTTCGAATCACCTAGTGTGCAATCGTATTGAAATCATCTAGTGTGCCTAAATCACTATGGTTGTTGTATTGTTATTGCAACGGTGCTCTTAATGGTGTAGCTATCAAATTAATGATGGAGTATAATGTATTTGGTAATAATTTCGAAGCCAACATTTCCATTTAGGATATCATCCCTTTCTGCAACTTGGAGGTAATTTCATACAATTGTATAGTTGTGTACATATGGTATATATGCTGTTTTTATGTACTAACAGTTTGACTCTTGATTTGTATGTTATTTTTATCACGGCCTTATGAATTTTCTTGTCTGTTTAAACGGTAGGTATTTATATAGAAAGATGAAGGAGGTAAAGAAGCTTGAGAGATTTAGATTGTGGATCCATATGCTGTTGGGTGTCACTTCACTTTAGTTGATAAGAGAGCCCGTGGTTTGACAAATAGGCCGAATGGCACACCGCCAAATCAACTTGTTTTGCTTCCAATCAACATAGGGCACGTAAAACAGAGGCGAAACACTCATTCTTCTTTCTTAAACATTTACTTAACTACATGCATTAATATTGTGTATATATGTAGTTTTCATTGGATTTTAACTGTTATCGACCCTCACAAAGAGGTCATTTCATTGTTGGATCTTCTCAATCATCGTAATTGTGATGAGTCTTGGAAAAATATAATGAATATGTTAACTTTATTAGGAAAATATTATAAATATTTATTATCATTTGCCCTTGTATACTAGATGCACTAAAAGTGTATAATCTCTTATGAATATATGAAAGGTCTTAAAACTGTTTAACATAAAGATGGGCAAGCATAGGAAGAAACAACCATTGTGGAAAGTAGTCAAGGTATATAAACGATTTTCTAGTTTTGTTTTTTTTGGCTTGTTGATAACAACTGAAAATACTCCATGTTGTGTAACAAGGTCAAATACAATGGACTCAAACCTCCTTTGGGACTAGTATTCTAATAAGTTCTAGATCAAGGCTAGAAGGCAAGAAATATTGTAGTTGGTCAATTGTTTAGAATAGGAAAGATAGAATCGGTTTAGGATGTTTTGTAGAAACTAAGCATTGCTACCTATTGAATTTGATGATAGCATTACATTGATTAAAAGTTAGATCAATGTGACAATGATAATTCCAAATTCTAGTCTGGATACATATTCACATTCAATGGTGGCGCAATAAGTTGGAAGAGTTTCAAATAAGATATTGTTATGGATTCTACCTGTGAGGCAGGATACATTGGAGCTTCTAAAGCAGCAAAGGAAGTGATTTAGATCAAGAAGTTCATCACTAGACTTGGAGTGGTTCCGACCATTGTTGAAGCATTGCAGTTTACTACGACAATATTGGAGCCATCGCGCAAGCTAAGGAACTAAGGTCTCACCAAATATCCAAACATGTACTTTGCTGCTATCATCTGATTAGGGAGATCATCAGTAGGAAAGATATATCACTCGAGAAGATACCCATCGAAAGGAATCTAGCAAATCCTTGGACAAAGGCTCTACTATAAAGCAAGTTTGAGAGCCACGTCCAGACCTACGGTATTGAATGCCATGGCGATTGGCATTAGGCCAAGTGGGAGTATGTTATATTTGAGAGATGTCCTAAGACAATCACTTTAGGAATGTATTATCTATTATTTCACTATTTGAGTGCACATTCTTTATGTATATGATCGGATATTAAACTCATTTACTGAACGTCCATAATATGATTCATAGCATGTGAGAACTTGTGATTGGATCATGACTAGTGAGCATCTCTACATGAGCAAATATGAATATATTGAAATCTCTCCTAGTCGACAAACTGATGCATTTGAACATCATTAATTGTGAGACTAGCACAGATTATACTCATTAGTCTAACCAAATAGCTGCTCATCATTGGCTGGAGATATTGGAATGTCGAGAGTTAAATATGGATGTCAGTTATGGTAACTAGTTCATTTGAGTGATCTATCATGAGACATTATATGGTTCTCTATATATATGGATATGCTTATGAAGATCTCATTGTAACTGAAGTGAGAGTTTCCTTCAACTTGACATATTCAAATCACATTGGTCATATAGACTTATACTTTGACATCCTAAGCAAACATCTCTTTGGAGGTGTGACCCTAGGATGATTGGGTATAAGTCAAAGTGCCCGAAGGTATTTGGATAGCCCACAGAGAATTCACCGCTCCTTGTGAGGAGATGTATACCCTATGATCACTCATTAGGATTGTTGTTCAAAGTCTTTGGCTAAAGCATCACATGTCAAGAGTACGGGACTCTTAGACATATGTCAGAGTAACTTGAATCCACAGGACGAGTAAATAATACTTAGGCTAGATGTGACGTAGTCAGCCTAGTAGGGACAAACACATAGACCATGTCCTAAACAAGTAAGTATAAGATGAGTGAAATGAACAAGACACAACTCACTGTAACTGCTGAAAGGTTCAGAAGTGGCTCTAGAATCAATTAATAATTTTTGGTTAATTAAGGATCATGATGTACTACTGGGTATCATTCATGATCGATCCATAATTAATAATTAATTATGTATGGCTAAAATAATTAGGAACCTATTGGGTTACATGCACTATAAGTTTATCTGAAAGACTTAAAATGAGATTAAGAATTAAATTCTCAAATCAAGAGACAGACAATGTTTGATTGAACCAAATGAAGGACAAATATGGAAATATGCTAGAAAATCGTGGATGGGTCATGCCTATTATAGGCAATATGGATTCATTATGGTTTAATAATAAATCAAAAGGGGTTTGGTTTAGTTATGAAATAACTTGGTTTAATAATAAACCAAAAGGGATTGGTTTAATAATAAACCAAAAGGGTTTGGTTTAATTATGAACTAAAGTGGTTTGGTCTTGAACCAAAACTTAATCTTAATAGTAATAGAAGGGTTTGCTTTGCTTATTGGGCTTGGGTTTGAGAGATGACTTACTCTCTAAGTCATATAGAGGTGTATAAATATTCCTCTATAAGGAGAAGAAATGGGCTAATAATTGATTAAAAAAATCTAAAATTATTTTAAGTAATTTCTCTTCTCTCTCCCTCTTGGTCGACCACCCAAAGGAAGCTTCCCCTCCCTTTACCGTCGCACTCCAAGGTGCCGCCACCCAAGCTCTTTCCACCCAAGAGCTATCGTCGACCAACTCTAGCCACCGGATTTTGGTGCCGACGAATTCAGTGTCAACGATTTCGGTGTCGACGAATTTGTTGCCAATGATTTTGGTGCGACGATTTTGGTGTTGGCGATTTCTGTGCCATCGATAACTAGTTGTCATCACCCACCAAATCATGTCGGGGGCTCTTGGATCACTTCGTCGCCATGCTTGGCTAGTACCAATCGGAGAAAATGACTCGGGCTTTGTGATGACGTCTTGATAATAACTCGGCATGGATACAAATAGAGGTGATGCTTTCCAAGTATCGCTTGGTTGATACCCTTTCCACTCCGAACCATCCGTCAAATACCTAGTATAAATTTAATTCCATAAAATTTTATATTGCCATTATGTCTGCATGTTTTTTTAAAAAAGGAAAATTTTATTCCTGAAAAAAGAAACCATATTAGAAGGGGGCCTAAGCCTGACCTACTAATACCGAATTACAGGGCTCAAAGGGATTTACAAAAAATTCCAGAATTACAAGACTTCTATGGCTGTCTGTATATCCACCAACCTATTAAAACTCAAAAATATTTTCGAAGCTACCACCCATTCGTAATCACCAACACAATTCAAAACCTTTGTTTGTTGCACTCCAGGAAATAACATCTTCTTGAAGATTCTTGACCCTGTCTGCCCAACTCACTTGCATCAGACTTTGTTAAGTTTTGAAGTTTCAAGTTTTGTGCCACACCACCATCATCTTCATCTCTTTTCCTTGCATCTGAGATATCATAACTCAACTCCCATTTGATATTAAAGCGAAACAAATATATGGAGCTCAGGATCCATCATTTTACAGCTCCCCTCCGATCTATTTTGTTGATAAACAAATTGGCACCGTAGCTCACTCACTGTTAAACAACATTCTCAGGCTTGACTAAATACAACCAACCTCCACATTTCTGACAAAATATTGCAAGATCCGAATCCAAACCAGCAGATTAAGCAGGCATATTTAATAGTCTTTACAGTTCAGCTTCAGTCTTCGAAAACCCTTAGCTTGACTGCAATTGCATCAACAATTTCTGAAAAAATTCTCACAGATAAAACAAAAATTCCAGTTGACATCTCCGGTACTCTCAGTCTTATCTAAATACAACAACCTCCATTTTACTAAACATATATTTGTAGGATCAGAAGCCAAACCATGCACTTAATAACACAATACAGTTAGATTAGACATTATTTGAACACCATCAGCCTCTAAAGAACATCTTGCTCTTTTGATACATTTGGCATTCTCTAAACTCAGTTACAGAATCCGGGTTTCCAAAGCTGACCAATCACAACACACAATTTCTGAGCAATTCTCACTGATACACAAGGTTTCAGCTGACAAATCCGATTCTCTCAGGCTTAAACTAAATACAATAACCTCCATATCACATATATTTGCAGAATCAGCAGCCTGCCCACCCATGCACATAACCTCACAAAACAATTAGATTTCGCAATAACTTTGAACACCATCAGCCTCCAAGAACATCCTGCTATTTGATACATTTGGCATTCTTTAAATTCAGTTACAGGGTCCGAAGTCCAAAAGCTGACCAGTCACAGCATATCAATTGAGAGCATTATCATAAAAGCTGCAAACACCAGCAGTTACTGAAGGTTCTGTCAAGACAATCTCCAAATGCTGCATATCAGCAGGTTCCAGCCTCTATAATTCTGAAAAAACATTGCAAGATCCGAAGCCACCCAACACATACCAGCAGATTGAGCAATGCATTAGAAACCCATCAGCCTCTAAGAAACATCTTGCTCATTTGGCAATTTGACAGTATCAGCACTTTCTGAACACTTCTCACTGATTAACAAATTCCAGCTGACAAATCCGATTCTTTCAGGCTTATCTATCTACCACAGCCTCCATATCACATATTTGCAGAAACAGCAGCCAACCCATGCACATGACCACACAATATAGATCGATTATGCAATATATTTGAATACCATCAACCTCCAAGGGACATCTTGCTGACTTGATACATTTGGCACACTTTAACTACAGTTACAAAATCCGGAAACCAAGATCTGACCAGTCACAGCATATATCCATTACATCTTTAGAAACATAGCCCCATCTTCTATAGAAATCCTTCTGATCCTCTACCCTCTTTTCTGAAATTACTCCTATTTCACAGCTAAATGGTGGGTAACCACTCAGAACCTCATGTCTACAAGCTGTTCCACCATTGCAAACATGCCCAAAACACCTTCAGCCCCTTCCAAGACCGATCCCTTAGCCAATACCCTTAGTGGGAAAGGAATCTTGCCGCATCCTAGTTGCCATCCTTACATACGGCAACCCCAACCTATCCAATTTACAAATCCCGACCAACTCCTTATGATCCTCCCCTTTCTTCCAAGTCTTATCCCCCCCGTCACGAATACTCTGTTAGCAAGCCAATCTGCCGCGACATTAGCCTCCCTATACACATGTGACCACCGAAATTGATGCTTATATAGAATGCTTTTTATCCTAAGCACCAGGTGACACAATTCCCATCCAACCGACTGATCCTGAATTATTTTCAATGCTACTAAGGAATCAGACTCCAAACAAACCGGGACCAACTTATTCTCTATACACACTTCCAGCCCCTTCCATATTGCAAACAGTTCTGCTCTTATATTTGATCCAACCCCTATCACACCATAACTCGCTTGAACTAATTGTCCAGTACCATCCCTGATAATAAAACCATATGATGACAGCCCAGGATTACCTTTAGAACATCCATCCATGTTGAGCTTATCTGATCCCATCATAGGCATCTTCCAAAATACTAAAGTAATAGTATTAATCTCCTTTAACCGAACCTGAAAACCGAACTTGGAGGCTACTGCAGAGAACCCTTTCCACTGATAACTTTTAATTAAACCTGCATCCATGCACATACCAACATAGTTAGCAACTTGTCTAATGATTTTCTTGCCCGTCATCTTTAAATCTCTATGCTTAGCATCATTTCGCGCCAACCAGATAAACCATATAATCAATATAGGTACAATCTGTTGGATCGAGAAGAACGATAGAGGGGGGGGTGAATATCGTAAAACGTTTTTGGATTCATAAAGAGAATAAGCAGCGAAAAATAAAGAAACACACACGCGAACTCAAGCGATTTTACTTGGTTTGGAGTCGCGGTCGGCTCCTACTCCAAGGCCCAGGTCGTTGACCGTTTACTGCGGGCAATTCTATATGTGCGCAAATGTTTACAGAGAAATTGTATAGTTGTAGTACAGTAAACAGAAAATTAAGCTCTTTCGTTACCGACACCCGGTGTGGATTGTACTTCAGAGCAGAGGGTCGTCGTCGGCACATCTCGCGATGGGAGGTTTCTGGAGTAGAGCGCTTGTGTAGAAGAGCGTATTGGCATTGGAAAGTTGTGTTCAGAAGCCTTGGGGGTCGAGCCCCTTATATAGTGCACCTGGGGGCGCCCTCCACGTGTCACACGATCCGGCAAACTCTCGGTCAGCCTTTATCCCTCCAGGATCGGGCTCGAGGTTTGACGGGGGTGCCCGGGGCGCAGGGGGTGCCCGGGTTGACTCGGTCCGCTGGCTTCTCGCTGGCTTGAACTCTATCCTCTTCGTTGGCTTGGACCCAGGGTGCCCAAGGCATCTGGGGTGCTCGGGAGCACGGGGGCGCCCGGGAGCTTGGGGGCGCCCCGCCCAGTGAGCTTCCGAAGCATCACTTGCTCAGCTTGTTTTGCGTTCACCTTGGGGGCGCCCGGGACCTCTGGGGCGCCCTGCCCAGCTGCTGCCCCTCTCCTTTGGGGCGTTCTGAGCTGCAGAAACTCGTTCCTTCGGTCATGCATCTAGGGTTAGTGCCACACAAAACAAAGTAAGAATGTTTGTGAGTTTTACAGTCATAGTTGTCTTGGTTCTGACTTTGGGTCTCTAATATGGAACCCTAGGTCGAGCCGACGCCTATGTTCCCTCTATGGGGAACGCGTCCTCACCTACTCCTCTCAGGCGAATTTACCTTTTGCCAACCGACTCCTCCGGTTGGACTTTTGCCCAGCTTTACTCACCAGGTCTTCATGCCCAATCCGCGACCAGGTCTTAGTGCCCACCTTCCGAGCAGGTCTTCGGTGCCCAGCCCCGGCCAGGTCTTAGTGCCCAATTCCTCGAACCAGGTGTTCGGTGCCCAGCCCTCGGCCAGGTCTTAGTGCCCGATTCCTCGAACTAGGTCTTCGGTGCCCAGCCCTCGGCCAGGTCTTAGTGCCCAGTCCACGACCATGACTTATTGGCCAACCTTATGTCAGGACTTAGTTGCCCAGCCCACGGCTAGGACTTATTGCCTAGATTACCTAGGACTTTCCTGCACACTTGAGTAACTTTATTAGATCACAAATGATACTTAACTTTGAACCCTTTGCCAATATCAAAACAAGGTTCGATATGGTGCTTCCTGCACCAACAATCTCCCCCTTTTTGATTTATGAAAACACAATTCAAAGTTAAGTAAAAACTTATAACAGTTTAAGAACATAAGGTAAAATCAATGAAGTATAGCAGTTATAGCAGTTATGAACAGACTAGATTTGAAAAAAAATCATTTATTCCTCATACTCCCCCTAAAACCTTGAATACTTGTGTTATAAAATCCTTAACTTTGACCTTTCCTCCCCCTTTGACATATATCAAAAACATACATGGGGAACAGGGTTCCTAATAGAGAGTTTTGAGTTTTACCAACATAAATTTAAGTAAAGGAGTTCACAACTTTTTCAAAAAATAGTTTTCAAACAAAACATGTTACAAAACTTTTTTTTTAAAAAAGTACTTTTGATTGGACATTTTGAAAATTATGTTTTGAAAAACAAGAAGTTTTCATGAAGCTCCCCCTTAATATGAAACTCTTCCCCTTTGAAGTTTTAAAAAAACATGCAATTTTTCAGTTTGAAAAAGGTTCTAAGCCTAGTTTAGGTCTTGAAAAAGGTTTTAGGTATGAAAACGTCCATTACTTTAAAAAGAAATAATTTTAAGTTCAGTTTTGAAAAAATATAAAAACTTCTAAGTATCACAAAGGAAATAAGAGCAACTCGAAGTTTTCAATAAAGTTTCTTTGAAGAAGAGAAGAAATTTAAGGAAAAATTTAATTTTTTTTAAGCCTGCTTTCCCCCTTAAAAATACTCTGAATAATATATTTTGACAAAGGTTTAAGAAAAAAAAGGTTGTGTATCAGAGCCTATTAGTTTTGCAAAATCATAAATCAATATTGAAATAGTTTTTTTTCCCAAAATATCAAGTGTTACTTAAAAAAACTAAATGATAGGGAACAAGTAATACATTATTAACTTATTAAGCAAGGATTAATGCTAAAGAATGGTTTGTTAACCCAAGTTGACATTTCTATTAAGTCCAAGCTTGATATGTAAAACTTAAGGCATTTAATCAATAAGTCTAAGTTCAGAACTATATTTGATTCTAAGCATGATTTAAGTCCAAGTTCCGAACTTTTAGCCACTTATAGAATTTCTTAGGTAAAGGATAAAATTTTTGAAAAATTTTGAAAAATTAAGCCTTTGAAAAATGCAGGTACTTTTTGAGAAGTATAAGACTTTTTGAGAAGTATAAGTACTTTTAAAACATAATATGCATTTTTGAAAAGTACTTTTGAAAGATAATATTTAACAAAAAATTTTAATTTTATTTTGAAACCATAATTCTTGACTTGGTTTCTTTTCCAGTCTGACACAATCTTAGGAACCCTTATTAACTACAAGGACATTTCCCTAAGTGTCCTGGAAAATTTTTCACAGTCAAGTAAGTATTGTTTTCAAAAGTATTCTAAAAAGATTTTTAAAGTATTCGAAAGTAAAGTAAACTTTTGAAAGTGATGGTATATATATAAGCAAAATGATCTTACAGGATAGTATTTTGAAAGAAAAAGTTATTTAAGTTTTCAAAAAGGATTTTAAAAGTGTAGTGCATGAAAACATATAATTTTGAAAAATAATTGTCAGACATAATTTCTTTCAATTTTGACTCCCCCTAAATTTGACACTTCCTAGGAGTCCGTGTAGATCATGAAGTAGACTCGTGTCTTTAGGGTTTGTCAAAATCAAAAAGGGAATCAAGCACAATTCTTAAAATGAATTTTGAAGTATTAACATTTCGAAAAACTGAGTATTTGAAAGACATATTTTAAAATGATAACATAGTTTTCGAAAAACATCAGTGATAGTGATTTTTGTAAAGCACAATTTTTGAAAAACATAGTGATTATTTGAAAACATAGTATTTTTAAACTTCTTCTTTCAGTTTGAACTCCCCCTAAACCTGACACAGTCCTAGGAGGCTTGTTGACTATAAGTTAATCCTCCTCTGAGTCTTAGGGTTTGAGTTAAACAAAAAGAGAAGAAAACTAAGTTAAAAAAAATATTTTATTTTAATGATTTGAAACATAATTTCTTTCTCCTTTTTGAAAAAGTTAATATAGAGAACTGAAAAGGAGAAATTCTATATTTAAAATAATTTCCAAGAGAAAAATAGAAGGTTTTAAAAGAAACTTAAGTTTGAAACATATCAGAGCCCGGATTGTATATTTTTCTTAAAAATATCCTAAGTAATCCCCAAGGTGACTTTTTGCCATGCTTATTTTTCAAGAATAAATTGATTGACTGAAAGAAATGTTTGTATAATGGCAAAGGAAATAAATAAATGTTAAGACATAAATTTCAGGTAAGTGAAAAAGAGACCTAATCTTGAGTACAGTGACTTGAAACATTAACTCTTAGTTTAAAAGTTAAATTTGATTTTGAGGGTTTTAAAATTAATTTAGAGAGTTAAGTTTGAATTTTGAAGTTGTTCAGTTGAGTTAAATTTGAATTTTGTAATGTTGGTTGGGTTGGACTAAACTTTGAGGTTCTAATCATCTCACCCATTTCTAAGTGACAAAACAGGATATCTTTAACTGTTTTGTGAGATGCATTAATGTTTATCTTCGAATTAGTGTTAAATCTAAGATTTACTTAAAATTTGTGTTAGATTCAAATCTGACAATAGTAAAGTGAATTTGATTTTCTATAATTGGCTTCCAGGTCTTGGCGAGGCACTAGGCCTTCTTTGGCCGTATCCTTATTGGATCATCAACCCTTTCCTTGACAAAGCCTTTTACAGAAAATTCATCTTCAAGTTACTTCTTGAAAGATTTTGGTCTAACTAGCTTGGGACTTGGATCGATAGCTTCGGCTAGTTCCACCAGACTAAACAGACCAAGTAGTGTATACTTGACCTTATTAGAAAGGCTTCCCTAACGTACTATCATCTCACCTCCACCCAATACTATGTTGTTCAAATTTTAATTAAACTGTTTGTCCTTAAACTATCTAATTCTAAATCCAAGCATAAAAAGCTAAGTAAAATTATAATGAGGGGAAATTTCTGGATTTTCTAAGTTTGCAAGATTGTTAATTAATTTTTCCAGTATATCAAATTTAATTTTCCAAGTCTCATTTTCTTGTTTTAACTTTCTGAAGTTTGAATTAATTAATTTGCATGAATTAATTATGTTATTTAAGCATGCATCCATATCTAAATTTGACCGAGGGAGATTAAGTAAACTATCTACATTCATGGTAAAAAGTGGATTTTCATATAAATTGAAGTTACCCATCTTGGTAGGTTGTCCTGAATCTTTGGCTCTTCTATCTTTGCATTCATCTTTGTAATGCCCAAACTCCTGGCACTTGAAGCATTGGATGCGACTTTTGTCCTTTCGTGTTTTTGGAACTGGTTCCTTTGACGTCTTTGGTGGTGTCGTTCGTATCTTACGAGTAGGACACCTACTTTTGTAGTGCCCTCTTTCCCTGTATGTGTAACAAATTACATGATCTTTCAAATTTGAATTTACAAATTTACCTTTTGATTCCTTATTGGGAATCTCCCCCTTGATTCTTGCTGCCTCGGATCTAAACTCATCTTCTGATTCCGTGTCTGAGTCGGACTCGGGTACTGGTTGAAGCTCCTTCTTTGGTGGTTCTTTTGGAGTTTTTCCTGTAATAGATTTTACACCTTTCTCGACCATTACAGTATCTGTTTGATTATTTAATTCTAATTTTAAAAAGAATTTGAAATCGGTTACCGTCTCAGTCAATTCATCATCTGATTCTGGTTTAATTTCAACTTTGGATTCGGGTTCAGACTCTAACTCGGCTGTCTGTGCTTGGACCGAGAGGGCAAGATAACTTACATGATCTTCTTCTTCATCTGAGATCTTTTGATGAAGGTTAATTAATTTTTCCCAAATTTCTCTCGCACATCTGAATGGACCTACTAGTTCGAGTTGCTCCTTGGTTAGGCCACATTGTAGGATTGCAGTTGCCCTTGCATCGGTCTCGATTTGGTTGAGGGTTTGTTCATCCAGTTTGCCCCACTCGATTGATAACTCATCTTCTATGGGAAAAGAGAATCCCGTTTGGATGATTAGCCATAAGTCCATGTTGGCCTTCAGAAGGGACTCCATTTGACTTCTCCAAAAATTGAAGTTCTCGCCGGAGAATAGCGGTGGGCGGGCACTGTTCCACTCTTGGTTGGCCATTTAGATTAAACCTTGCACACAAGAGAAATAATAGAAATGTACTAAGACTTGGTCTTGGATTAGTAGTGTGGGAGAAGATGAAAAAATAGCCCAACAAAAATATTGCATGAATTTCGAGGCAGAATAAAAAAATAATAAAAAAAAGGTTTATGATAAATTTTTAAAAATTGATCGTTTTATCAATTCTAACTTATGGTGGAAAAAATGAGGATTCAAAATTGAAAAAGGCGTAAGAATTTTTTAAAACCACACACAAATATTATTTATAAAAAAAAGATCGAGTGGTGTTGCACCGACCTCGATTAACGAAAAAGAAAAGAAATAAAATGAAAAATTTCGTAAATCCGAAAAACTCCCAAATTGGTGGTTGCACCAAATTTGAGCTACCCCGCTCTGATACCACTTGTTGGATCGAGAAGAACGATAGAGGGGGGGGGTGAATATCGTAAAACGTTTTCGGATTCGTAAGGAGAATAAGCAGCAGAAAATAAAGAAACACACACGCGAACTCATGCGATTTTACTTGGTTCGGAGTCGCGGTCGGCTCCTACTCCAAGGCCCACGGTCGTTGACCGTTTACTGCGAGCAATTCTATATGTGCGCAAATGATTACAGAGAAATTGTATAGTTGTAGTACAGTAAACAGAAAATTAAGCTCTTTCGTTACCGACGCCTGGTGTGGATTGTACTTCGGAGCATAGGGTCATCATCGGCGCTTCAATCTCGCGATGGGAGGTTTCTGGAGCAGAGCGCTTGAGTAGAAGTGTATATTGGCGTTGGAAAGTTGTGTTCAGAAGCCTTGGGGGTTGAGCCCCTTATGTAAAATACCTAAGTTTAAAAAGGGGTTAGATGCAAAATTTTGATAGAGGAGGGTGTAGATGGAAAGTTTGGAAGAAGAGGGGGCTTAATTGAAAATTGGCCAAACCCCATTTAAATTCCTTATTGTTTTATTCCATGCAATAAAAGTCCTAAGCTGTCGTTTCCTTTTTTCTTCCACGCGAGTCGGCTGAATCCCTGCCCGATTTCATTGCCAAACGGCCGGATTCCTCGTCGTGATTAGTTCTTTCCTTTTCTTCTCCCCGCGGCAGAGTTTTTCCTCCCGTTTCCTTTTCTTCTCTTCCACGACAGCCACGCCGACTTCTACTTTTCCCCTCGCGAGCCCTAGATCGCAGCGAAGCCGACTCTTCTTCTTACTTCGCGAGCCCAGGGCAGGGAATCGCCGATCCTCTCCTTCCTCTTGCGGCGGATCACGAGATCGGGGACAGATCGAGACAGCGAGCACAGGCCGACCCCAACCTCAGTCCTGAGTTGTCTCCCTGCCATCGCGTTGAGTTGCTTCACTTCTTGCTCACAGCCGTAAGCGTCGGATCTAGGTAATTATCTGTTCTTGATTCATGAACTAGGGTTTCGTGTTGTATTGGCTTCGGGATTTGTTGATTCAATTTGGTAGTTTGGATCTGGGATTTCTATTCGTTTCTAATCCTTCCTAATGGGTTTCTTTTGGTTGGTTGATCTCGAGTGCTTGGATGAGTTGATTTGTTTCCATCTCTGTGTTCTCGAATGATCAGATTTTTAGTTGGGGGCTCTGGTCAATTTTGTTTTGGTTGATCAGTGGATGTTGTTTGAGATTGGTGTCGACGAGGAATAGGATGTATATGCTGTTAGTTCATCTTGTTCTGTTGCTATTCGAGCATGGAGAAATTGGATGAATTTGGAGCAGTTGGATGGGTTTATAGGTGTTTCTGTGATCTTGTACTAATGCTGGATTAATCAGTAGAGGGATTAGCATGCGTAGAGGATACGTGTTTTAGTTCCCTTGCTATATCAAATTACGACTTCTTGGATTGATCATGATAGAATTGGTTGGTCTTTGGGAATAGGTTTGGTTGTAGCTAGCTCAGTTGAGGAGCTACTCGGTTAGAAACCTAGTATAATCGAACCTGGGTTGTGGACTAACTTCAACAGTATCGAACCCATTACATGGTTGGGGTTACTACGGTTTAAGGATTTGCCTAGCTATTTAATACTGGTTATGATAGCTAAAATTTTGTGTTGTGATACAGATCATTGATTCGGCTATTTGGAGTCCACTTGCGGCGGATATTTTGGGAGTTTCCTACGTCACGGACTTCGTCGTATTGAGGCGGGTATCTCTGACTCTTCTTTTAGAATTGTCACAGATATATATATACTTGATATGCTTGTTTAGCAATAGAGTAATAGATTGTGGCATGACTCTTATATTTGTTTTGCTGATATTGTTGTGCCACAACTGACATGTGATACCTATACCTTAGGACTTAGGTTATGGTGCATTATCCACGATCCTTACATATCATGTTGATATAGGTGGACTAGATAGTGGATACTATTTGACCTATGTTATGCATCATCGTGCACTGTGCATCACTGTCGAGCAGGGGCCCCTTTTGGGTGAGCTAGGTCGACAGTCATACTGACCTACCCATACGGCCACTCATGGGTTAGTGGTTGACGGAGTATGGGTAGGTGCTCTGTGCTGCTCCGCTCATGCACTCATGGGTTAGTGAATCGGAGCGTGATAGCAGGCAGATGTCCCTCCTTGAGTTGTCCAGATACCAGGAGATGAGAGGGAGAGTCTCTCCCCCATTTATATACATGGGGTAGGGGTAACACTCAGACAGAGATGTCCTCCAAGATGGCCTTAGGCTGATGGATTACCTCGCTGGATAGGCCATGGAGTAGGGGTGTTACACCGGCAGCATTCCGTCTACTCGATCGCTCAGGAGTAGTGATGGCAGAGTATGGACGGCAGTCACAGTCCTACGTCGGAGGGTGGCCTCCGCTCAGCTTCCTCCCGTACATAGGTGACGATGTCTGACCGACGGCAGGGGTGACCATGTCATTGCACTATGTGTATTCGTTTATTTTGCCCTTACTTGTGCTTGTGTTTACTTGATGCTGCATTATGATTGACATGCACTTACAGGAGACCCTTATGTCTAGTCTTGGCGACTCTGCGACAGTAGTATGGTAGTTCTTATTGTTCTTATGCAGTTGTTCTTATTACTGCCCATACATGTTTATTTCGGTAGTCTATTACCCTGTTGCTATTCTAGAATATCTTGTATATATATAAAGAGATATTCGCTGAGTTTTATAACTCATCCCGCAGCTCCTTGTTTTTTTATTTCAGGATGACTAACTGGAGCGTGCCCGACAGCCTGTCCCAGTTCGCGTACTCGTCGAGATGTCTTTGGATTTTCTTGTCTATTTTGTTAGTAGTACTTTATACTTTTTCTTCCGCTGTTCTTTGTGTTGGATTTAGTCATACTATACGGCAGTATAGTTGTACTTTTGTGAGACCTTTATGCCTTGTGTTTTGTCGTAAGTCGGACCGGTCCGCAGTCAGGTATGTTTACCGGTTTTATTTCTAGTTCTGTCTTGATTTGAGGCCTGAGGCCCATTTAAACTGCGTGGTGTGATTTATTTGTGTATGTATGTGTAATTGTCCGCCGGACAGGGGAGGTGCTGTCCGATTTTCTATTGGATCAGCGGCTCCTGGGTCTCGGGGCGTGACAATTTATTTGGTATCAGTGCCAAGTTCTCGAGATACCTTGTGGTCCTGTGGGTGTTTTGTTTTTCGGATTTTATGTCGGAGTCATTTTTTCGATAGACGCTATTGGGACATGGCGGCGACGGGACTCCTCCAGGCGACACGAGGTATATGATTGTTTCATTTACCTCTTTTGTATCTATTGTATAGTGTAGTATTAGACATGGTGGTTTCAACTGTATAGCGGAGAATGTTGATTCTTCAATAGTGCCGACTGATCTGTCGGGGACTTGGGTCAAATCAGACGACAATCTATGGTTGGTGGTATGTCTTAGTTGACTTTATCAACTATGAGATCAACTCACTTTAGCTCATGAAGCTTCAGTTATCGATAGATATCCTAGATGACATGTCTGGAGGACATGGTCTGTCGTGATACAGCTGAGATGATATTTGTTGTTATCTCGGTTGATAGAGGATAGAGATTTCCTATTTTCATGGGACTTTTGAATCTTTAGCTAATTATGCTTGGTTAGATAACCAAAAATGTATAGTCAGATGTGACTGGTACCGATTCAGAAAGGTGTGGAGCTAGTTGCTTGCACTTACGGGTTACGTTTGTACTTGGTTTGGTGAACCAAGGACGTACCTACGTACTATGATTTGCGCTGAGGCGAATCACTTCGAGGTTAGACTACTTTGGGTGGAAGATGTTGAGGAAACTGTCAAGGAACGAAGAATCACTTCGTAATTATGTAGAGGTATTCTTGAGATATAGCGTGTCTCTATGTTATGGAGTTGGAACTCAAAGGTTTATGAACCTTGAGTGGAGAATTGAAGAAATTTTGATTATGAGAAGACGGTTAGTCGGCTCGTCTTACGCTATTTTAGTCTATGAGATTTTATGACTCATAGACAGGTCGTATGTGTTAGATATTCTCAATAGCACATCGAGAAGCATGATCCGCTGGGATGCGGTGGAATGGGTGTTAGCAGCGTGACACCGGTGAAATTTGACTGTAACTGGTGTATGTTATAGAGGACGGTCTCCGAGGGGTAGACCGTTGGTTGTCAAGTGGAGTGGTTACGAGTTGACCTCCAAACCAGTCCATGTGGTGGTTCATTGGCATCGGAGACGACGAGGTTGCAGTTATCTCCTCGTCTCAGGGCTAGAGGTTCTAGCACGTGGACGTTAGGGTTTCCTATTGTCACTAGGCCGTACTGGTGACAGTGGTAGCCTTAGCTATTAGACGTTTCCGTAGTTCGAGAATTTTCGGACGCATGTCCGAAGGAGTGTTCTAGCGTTTTCTATGGTTTGAAAATTTTCTGACCTATTTACCGAGGAGCTTCCTTGATTGTCTCATCTATGAGGCAAGTGAGGCTCACCGTTCTCTGTTTGTGTATTTTGCAGGTAATACTGTAGATACAGAGACTTGAGGCGTTCGGGTTGGTGAGCTGTAATGGGGAAAGATATCGCGGAGGTGGTGGTTAGATATTTGGTATGTCAGTAGATGAAGGTTGAACCCTAGAGACTCATTGGGTTATATTAGACGATCCTAATCTATGGTTGGAAATGAGAGCAGGTATTAAGGACCCTGCCGGGGATTTACTTAGGACTCGGGAGGGTTTGAAGTGAATTGGGTGATCGTTCCAATTTGCGTAGTTCCCTAGGTTTGGTTGGCTATGACCGATGCTTGGTTGAGACTTCTCCAGCATTTCATCACCACTTACACGCCTGACCAGGAAAGGCGTGAAGTTTGTATGGACTGAAGCCTGCGAGACCAGCTTTCAGGAGCTGAAGCGGCGGCTGGTATCTGCGCCAGTTCTAGTATGGCATTCTGGGGAGAATGATTTCACTCTGTATACTGATGCATCTCTCCTGGGACTGGGCGCGGTACTCATGCAGCTTGAACGGGTGGTTGTTTATGCTTCACAGCAGCTGAAGGAGTATGAGAGGAACTACCCCGTTCACGACTTAGAGGTGGCCGCTATCATTTGCGCGCTGAAGATCTGGAGGCATCATCTGTATGGGGTCACCTTCGAGATCTTCACAGACCACATGAGCCTTCAGTATCTGTTCACTCAGTGAGAGCTGAATCTCCGACAGAGGAGGTGGATGGAGTTTCTGAAGGATTACGACTGCACCATTAGCTACCATCCTGGGAAAGCTAATGTAGTTGTCGACGCCCTCAGTGGGAAGTCCAGAGCTGTTTTGGCATGCCACAGAGTGATGGTCACAGATTTGATTCAGAGTTTATCTGAGTTGGGGTTAGAGGAGCAGTCTCGGACAGTGAGAGGACTGCTAGTGACTTTGATGGCTCAGTCAGAGATTCGGACGAGGATCAAAGAGGCATAGGCCAGTGACCAGCATATTCAGTTTCTGGGCAGCCAGGCGATTTCAGGAGAGCAGTCGGATTTCACCCGTGATAAGGAGGGTGTTCTGTACTTCCGAGGGAGGTTGTATGTACCAGAGGCACACCCTGTCTTGGAGGAGTTGCTGCAGGAGGCTCACCGAACACGTTTTGCTATTCATCCGGGTAGCACTCGGATGTATCGTGATTTGAGATGTTCCTATTGGTGGAACGACATGAAGAGGTACGTAGCGGACTTTGTTGCTAGATGTCTCGTCTGTCAGCAGGTTAAGGTAGAGCACTAGAGACCTGCTGGACCCCTCCAGAAGATCCCAATTCCCGAGTGGAAGTGGGAACACATCACCATGGACTTCGTTGTGGGTTTGCCGAGGACTAGGAGAGGTCATGAGGTGATTTGGGTAGTCGTGGACCGACTAACCAAATATGCTCACTTCTTAGCTATCCGGAGGACGGATTCTCTTCATAGATTGGCAGAGATGTATTGCCGGGAGATAGTCAGATTGCACAGAGTTCCTTTGAGTATTATCTCGAATAGAGATCCGCGCTGTATATCTCGATTTTGGCAAAGTTTTCAGAGGGCTATGGGCACAGAGCTCCGTCTCCGCACAACTTTTCTTTTCCTAGACAGACGGGCAGTCAGAGCGTACTATATAGACGTTGGAGGACTTACTGCGCTTGTGTGTGATGGACTTTGGGGGCAGTTGGGAGGACCATTTGTATTTGGTGGAGTTCGCCTACAACGACGACTTTCATTCGGCGATACAGATGGCACCGTTTGAGGCGTTGTATGGTAGGGCGTGCAGGACACCCACCCTTTGGGATGAGGTCGGAGAGACTCAGCTGCTGGGACCCCAGAGAGTTCAGCACGAGGCAGAGTTAGTACGGACTATCAGACAGAGATTAGCAGCAGCACAGGATCGCCAGAAGAGTTATGCTGATCGGAGACACAGGCCCTTAGAGTCCTCTGCTGGTGACCATGTTTTTCTTCGAGTTTCACCCACTAAGGGGGTGAAACGTTTTGGCCTCAGAGGTAAGCTAGCTCCACGGTATATTGGTCCGTTCCAGATTCTGGAGAGGATTGGAGCTGTAGCTTATCGCCTAGCACTTTCACCGTCCTTGACCGGCATCCACGATGTGTTCCATGTGTCTATGCTTGGACGATACGTGCCAGACGCCACACATATCTTATCCGAGGTGCCTGTTCCGCTCCAGCCTGACGCTACTTATGAGGAGGTACCTGCACGGATCTTAGGATTCCGGGAGCGTCAGCTACGGAACAAGACGATCCGGCTCGTCAGGGTTGGATGGCAGCACCACTCGGATGCAGAGGCGACTTGGGAGCTCGAGGCCACTATCAGAGCTCGATATCCCCATTTATTTGACTGAGGTACATACTGTTATTCATTGCAGTATTCGTATTTTCATATACACAGTGGTTAGCATTTACCATTAGTAATAACGGAATTTGGGGACCAAATTCTTATTAGAGGGGGAGAATGTAAAATACCTAAGTTTAAAAAAGGGGTTAGATTCAAAATTTTGATAGAGGAGGGTGTAGATGGTAAGTTTGGAGGAAGAGGGGGGCTTAATTGAAAATTGGTCAAACCCCATTTAAATTCCTTATTGTTTTATTCCATGCAATAAAAGTCCTAAGCTGTCGTTTCCTTTTTCCTTCCACGCGAGTCGGCTGAATCCCTGCCCGATTTCACTGCCAAACGGCCGGATTCCTCGTCGTGATTAGTTCTTTCCTTTTCTTCTCCCCGCGGCAGAGTTTTTCCTCCCGTTTCCTTTTCTTCTCTTCCACGACAGCCACGCCGACTTCCACTTTTCCCCTCGCGAGCCCTAGATCGCAGCGAAGCCGACTCTCCTTCTTACTTCGCGAGCCCAGGACAGGGAATCGCCGATCCTCTCCTTCCTCTTGCGGCGGATCACGAGATCGGGGGCAGATCGAGACAGCGAGCACAGGCCGACCCCAACCTCAGTCCTGAGTTGTCTCCCTGCCATCGCGTTGAGTTGCTTCACTTCTTGCTCACAGCCGTAAGCGTCGGATCTAGGTAAATATCTGTTCTTGATTCATGAACTAGGGTTTCGTGTTGTATTGGCTTCGGGATTTGTTGATTCGATTTGGTAGTTTGGATCTGGGATTTCTATTCGTTTCTAATCCTTCCTAATGGGTTCTTTTGGTTGGTTGATCTCGAGTGCTTGGATGAGTTGATTTGTTTCCATCTCTGTGTTCTCGAATGATCAGATTTTTAGTTGGGGGCTCTGGTCAATTTTGTTTTGGTTGATCAGTGGATGTTGTTTGAGATTGGTGTCGACGAGGAATAGGATGTATATGCTGTTAGTTCATCTTGTTCTGTTGCTATTCGAGCATGGAGAAATTGGATGAATTTGGAGCAGTGGATGGGTTTATAGGTGTTTCTGTGATCTTGTACTAATGTTGGATAATCAGTAGAGGGATTAGCATGCGTAGAGGATACGTGTTTTAGTTCCCTTGCTATATCAAATTACGACTTCTTGGATTGATCATGATAGAATTGGTTGGTCTTTGGGAATAGGTTTGGTTGTAGCTAGCTCAGTTGAGGAGCTACTCGGTTAGAAACCTAGTATAATCGAACCTGGGTTGTGGACTAACTTCAACAGTATCGAACCCATTACATGGTTGGGGTTACTACGGTTTAAGGATTTGCCTAGCTATTTAATACTGGTTATGATAGCTAAAATTTTGTGTTGTGATACAGATCATTGATTCGGCTATTTGGAGTCCACTTGCGACGGATATTTTGGGAGTTTCCTACGTACAGGGACTTCGTCGTATTGAGGCGGGTATCTCTGACTCTTCTTTTAGAATTGTCACAGATATATATATATATTTGATATGCTTGTGTAGCAATAGAGTAATAGAATTGTGGCCTGACTATTATATTTGTTGTGCCGATGCTGGT